>JACEEZ010012115.1:191976-254542 GCA_016584305.1 Chionoecetes opilio | reverse complement strand
CACTGCCCCACACTTCCAGCACTCCCAGTCCCAGAATACAGACAAGTTATCAAACCAATAGTCCTTGCAGGAATCCCTCGAAGTCGCAGAAGATCCCAGAGTGACTCACGATGCACTGAGTCAAACGCCTTCTTGAGATCAACATAGGCTGCAAGCATCCCCTGTCGAAACTCACGTCGGCGTTCCACCAGGACACGAAGCGATATGATACGGTCCGTTGTTGACTTACCAGGCGTGAACCCAGACTGCTGAGGTCTCTGATGCTTCACCAGATGACTGCGAATTCGTGTCAGCAATAGATGGGCAAGCACCTTGCCTGGTACGCTGAGCAGTGTAATACCGCGGTAATTGTAGCAGTCCTGACGGTCCCATTTCCCTTTCCAGATAGGGACGACCAGCCCCCTTTTCCAATCAGGAGGAATGGTACCTGATTGCCACACGGCAGTCAGGACAGCATGCAGCCCGCGGATCATGGCCTCACCCCCAGCTTTGAGGAGCTCCGCACTGATATTACAAACACCAGCTGCCTTTCCACCCCTCAACTTTGCTACAGCCTCTCTGACTTCGTCAAGAGAGGGTGCGGTTTCGTCAATGGAAGGATCGGCATCCACTGCCTGTAACCCAGTGGTGTGAAACTGCTCAGTTGGAGGGTCCACCGTGAACAACTGCCCAAAGTACTCAGCCCAAGGAGCCATCTGCCCATCCATGTCCGACACGAGGCGCCCATCTGCTGTTCGAATAGCACTCGCCCGAGAAGGAGACTTGGAACGGAGCTTCTTCAGGGCTCGGTAGGCGGGTCGGAGGTCATTAGCGTTCAAATGACCCTCGACATCCTCAGCGAGACTCCTGACATACCTCTCCTTGTCTCTCCCCAGGAGTGTTCTAGTCCTAGAGCCCTGTGCTGGTCTTGGTTCCCAGCCAGCCTGGCAGCGCGACTCTCCTCGATTTTCTCCAGCGTCTCCGTCGAGACAAAACCACGCCTTGACCTCGGGCGCTCCCCAATACACTCCTTGGCAGCCTGTAGAGTTTCACGTTTGAAGGTATCCCACAGTTCTACAGGGTCCCAGAGAACACCGAGCACATCAAACCGATTTGAGATTGCCACCGCATACTCAAGAGCACATGTCAAGTCCTTCAGTTTCTCAAGATGAAACACAGTATGGTTACCTCTTGAGATTCTTCTGGACTTGACATGAAGCTTAAGTGTAGCAACAACAAGTCTGTGATCTGTTCCAAAGAACTCAGCACTCCGGTAAACCCTGCAGTTCTGGAGGATCCTCCAACGAGTACTAACGAGGATGTGGTCGATCTCCTTAGCTACCCCTCCGGCATTACTATACCATGTCCAGCGGTGCAGCTCTGGTCTCTGATACCAAGAACCTGCAATTCTCAACCTTCTGGACCTTGCAAAGTTCAGAAGCAGAGAACTGTTGGTGTTTCTGGTACCGGAGCCATGGGGACCAACACATAACTCGTAGCCATCTCTCACAGTGCCAGTAGTAGCATTGAAGTCGCCCAAGACAATGAGTGTGTCCCGAGGAGGACACTGGTCTAATACAGATTCGAGTTTGGCGTAGAACATCTCCTTCTCTTCAGTATTACGCATCTCGGTAGGAGCGTACACTGCAACAAGAGACATGAAACCCATAGTGTGTTTCATCCTCACCCGCATTATACACTCATCAACCGGAGTAACCTCAACAACTGACGGCTGCAGTTTGCTGGAGATGCCTGTAGCTACTCCGCGTTCACGGTGACCATTGCTCATGCCGGACCAGTAGTAGGTGTAACCCCCACTGCTAGTCTCGCCACTGCCAGGCCTCCTCGTCTCAGAGAGTCCCACTATATCCACCCTCAGCCTACTGAGCTCGCCCGATAGGAGAGGTAGTCGATGATCGTCTGAGAGGCTCAGAACGTTCCACGAGCCCACACGAAGAACCCTCCGCAGGTTGATCCCAGGAGTGATTCGACGGGCAGGCGCCGCCTCTGCACCGCCCCGGCCACCCCCATAAGAAAAAGTTGGGCTAGGGGGCCCTACCACTTGATTTAGAGTGCGGGATTCCCGAGGGCTTTGCCCCGCACTCGTCATAGGCAGACCCCTCCCCTGCGTCGGCATAGGAGGGGTCTGCATGGTCGGGCCCCCCTGCAAAACCGGGTCGGGGGCGCGATTACCGCGCCCCCGGCCTCTACCTCTTAATATGTTTGTGGCTAGTTTAGTTTTAGTAGGTCACTGCCTTGAGGAAGTCAAAATCCACTGACTTAGCTCTCTCTACTGATAGGATCTGTTTTGCTAAGACCTTCAGAGGTAGCACACCTCTTTTGGTCATTTTTGCAGGTAATGATGGTTTCTTCGGGCCCTTATAAACCGATGTGGAGACACCTGACCCAATGTTGCTTTTTATTTTATCCAATTGACTTTTCTTCAGCCGTGGTATTGTCTCAGTGTCAGCTGTGCCCTGCTCAAATTGCTGATTTTGAATTATCAACAGCGCCAAGGAATGAGTTGAAGTTAACGCGTTAGGTGATATATCTGGGCATCAAAGTTATCGGCCATTGTTTGAATCAGGCCATCATCTGCTGAACCGATAGGGCTTGGATTACTAGATGCAGAGATAGCAGCTGATCCTTTGAACAAACGGACCTCATCACAAGTACAAGCAACCCCCAAGCTTCTGAATTCTTCAATTAACTTCTTGCGGTCTAACGTGACTCCTAGTGCGATTTGTAGAGAGGTAGGACAACCACACACAACGCCAGTGACAATATTTCCTATCATAATTGATGCATTGTTCGCCTGAAAATTGTCAGATACGTTTTCCAAAACAGCAAGTAGAGTGGGACTGACATACCTCAAGCATGACCTAGGGTTGATACGGATATCATATGTGGACCTATCTTGTGCTAACTGCTGCGATTCTTTGCCTATGCGCTTACCTACAGCTTTTAAGAATCTGTCAATTTCAGTATCTTCATCCCCATCATTGTTAACTAGCTTTATCACATTTGATGTACTGTCTCGAAATATTAAGAGACTAGACAAACCACTGTGCCAATCAGAAAACCAAGCTACCTTGTCTCCAAAATGACTCTTTATCTTAGAACAAACAGTCTGCTTAGTTTGATCACCGCCATGCTGTCTATACTGTTCGAAGAGTTCATTCGATGTCCAAATCTTTTCTTTGTTTTCGTTCATGTCATTGAAGAGTTTGGCCAATGCATTCTCAGGAGATCCTTTGCATGGTTGGCTGCCGAGTCCTTGATCTTTCGGCCAACCATAAACTTTTTTCTACAGTCGTTGTGGTACCTGGCTTCAGCCGCATGAAGGTCACTCACTGCCCCTTGGATTCGTGTTTCAACCTGCCTAGCCCATTCATCTCCATCTCCACGTTCTTCACATGTTAAGATTGAGTCCTTAACAGACAGGTTTGTCCCACGATCAGCTGTTCTGCATACAAATGCTGGGCGCCACCGTGAAGGGTTTTTCTGATCCCGTACAAGCTACAATCGCGGTAGCATTTTTGAAGCGTTACGTAACATATTTCTTCAAGTATCACTTAGAGTGGAGGTGAGAGCAGAGGGTGCTCTCACTCTTGTTTGTTTAGTGATACAGCCGGGCCTGTCAGTAGCCTAGGCTGTAATCGGTAGCATACGTTTGTATTTGAGCAGGAGGGTAGAAGGGAGGGTTACGGCCCCTCTCTTTCTTTGGATAGAAGCTGGAGGGCTTCTATCGGTTCACGGTTTAGTGAACAGTCTGTTGCGCTTGAGGCCGCAGTCGTAACAATATATATATATATATATATATTATATATATAATATATATATATATATATATATATAATATATATATATATATATATACTAGCCGCAAAGCCGCCCTCCGGGCGGACTTTTTGGCTAGCTCCTGCGGAGGGCTATTGGTGGGCCTTCGGCCCACCACCTGTGTTTGGTGGGCCGAAGGCCCACTAAACACAGACGCTCCAGATAGCCCCTTCTAGCTTTCCTGAAATCATGGATTGTATGTATTAACGCCAACCCATTCACATCACCCCCAACCCATTCACTCACCATTACCCATCACCCCCCACCCATTCACTCACCCATTACCCATCACCCCCCACCCATTCACTCACCCATTACCCATCACCACACACCCATTCACTCACCCATTTCCCATCACCCCCCATCTATTCCCTCACCCATCACCCATCACCCCCCACCCATTCACTCACCCATCACCCCACACCCATTACCCATCACCCCACCCATTCACTCACCCATTACCCATCACCCTACATCAAGGTTTCCTCAATTCTCGCAACCCACATTTGTTTTTCACAATTCTCGCTAATAGGCTGCAAAAAAAAAAAAAAAAAAAAAAAAAATGATCGGATCAACTCATAAGTAAGCTTAAAACCTTCCCCTGGTCGAGCTGGTTCCAAAAATGTGCCATATGAAGGGATTGGGGCACTGAGGGCGGCACCTATCGCAGACAGACAGACAGACAGACACACACACTTCCGCTTATATTATTATACTAGCCGCAAAGTCGCCCTCCGGGCGGCCTTTTTGGCTAGCTCCTGCGGAGGGCTATTGGTGGGCCTTCGGCCACCACCGGTTTGGTGGCCTGGCCCACCAAACACAGACTCTCCAGATAGCCCCTTCTAACTTTCCTGAAATCTTGGATGTAGAAATGTATGTATTAACGCCAACCCATTCACATCATAGCCCCTTCTAACTTTCCTGAAAGCAAAGCCGCCCTCCGGGCGGACTTTTTGGCTAGCTCCTGCGGAGGGCTATTGGTGGGCCACCTGTGTTTGGTGGGCCGAAGGCCCACCAAACACAGACTCTCCAGATAGCCCCTTCTAACTTTCCTGAAATGTATGTATTCCCCCCACCCATTCACACACCCATTACCCATCACCCCCCACCCATTCACTCACCCATTCAATACCCATCACCACACACCCATTCACTCACCCATTACCCATCATCACCACACACCCATTCACTCACCCATTACCCATCACCACCCATCTATTCCCTCACCCATTCACTCACCCATCACCCCACACCCATTACCCATCACCCCACCCATTCACTCGCCTATTACCCATCACCCCACCCATTCACTCACCTATTACCCATCACCCTACATCAAGGTTTCCTCAATTCTCGCAACCCACTTTTTTTTCTTCACAGTTCTCGCTAATAGGCTGCTAAAAAAAAAAAAAAAAAAAAAAAAAAAGTGATCGGATCATCCTATAAGTGGGCTTAAAACCTTCCCCTGGTCAACCTGATTCCAAAACTGTGACATATGATGAGATTCCGCCATAGGGGGCGGCACCTATCGCGGACAGACAGACAGACAGTCAGACAGACACAGACAGACAGACAGACAGACAACATTTCGCTTATATATAGAGTATATATAGACTAATATAATATACTATTTATATATATATATATATATATATATATATATATATATATGTATATATATGAATGTGTGGGTAGTGAATAAGTGGGGGGTGATGGGTAATGGGTGAGTGAATGGGTGGGGGGAATACATATATTTCAGGAAAGTTAGAAGGGGCTATCTGGAGAGTCTGTGTTTGGTGGGCCGAGGTGGTGGGTAATGGGTCTATCTGGAGAGTCTGTGTTTGGTGGGCCTTTGGCCCACCAATAGCCCTCCGCAGGAGCTAGCCAAAAAGTCCGCCCGGAGGGCGGCTTTGCTTTCAGGAAAGTTAGAAGGGGCTATGATGTGAATGGGTTGGCGTTAATACATACATTTCTACATCCATGATTTCAGGAAAGTTAGAAGGGGCTATCTGGAGAGTCTGTGTTTGGTGGGCCGTAGGCCCACCAAATACAGGTGGTGGGCCGAAGGCCCACCAATAGCCCTCCGCAGGAGCTAGCCAAAAAGGCCGCCCGGAGGGCGGCTTTGCGGCTAGTATATATCTATAATAATATAAGCGAAAGTGTGTGTGTGTGTGTGTGTGTGTGTGTGATCTGTCTGTCGTCTGTCTGTCTATCTGTCTGTCCGCGATAGGTGCCGCCCCCTGTGGCGGAATCTCATCATATGTCACAGTTTTGGAATCAGGTTGACCAGAGGAAGGTTTTAAGCCCACTTATAGGATGATCCGATCACTTTCTTTTCTTTTTCTTTTTTTAGCAGCCTATTAGCGAGAACTGTGAAGAAAAAGAAGTGGGTTGCGAGAATTGAGGAAACCTTGATGTAGGGTGATGGGTAATAGGTGAGTGAATGGGTGGGGTGATGGGTAATGGGTGTGGGGTGATGGGTGAGTGAATGGGTGAGGGAATAGATGGGTGGTGATGGGTAATGGGTGAGTGAATGGGGGTGTGGTGATGGGTAATGGGTGAGTGAATGGGTGTGTGGTGATGGGTAATGGGTGAGTGAATGGGTGGGGGATGATGGGTAATGGGTGTGTGAATGGGTGGGGGGAATACATACATTTCAGGAAAGTTAGAAGGGGCTATCTGGAGAGTCTGTGTTTGGTGGGCCGAGGTGGTGGGTAGTGGGTCTATCTGGAGAGTCTGTGTTTGGTGGGCCGAAGGCCCACCAAACACAGGTGGTGGGCCGAGGGCCCACCAATAGCCCTCCGCAGGAGCTAGCCAAAAAGTCCGCCCAGAGGGCGGCTTTGCTTTCAGGAAAGTTAGAAGGGGCTATGATGTGAATGGGTTGGAGTTAATACATACATTTCTACATCCATGATTTCAGGAAAGTTAGAAGGGGCTATCTGGAGAGTCTGTGTTTGGTGGGCCGAAAGCCCACCAAACACAGGTGGTGGGAAAAAGGGCCCACCAATACCCCTCCGCAGGAGCTACCCAAAAAAGTCCGCCCGAGGGCGGCTTTGCCGGGAATAATATATTAATTTATTATAATAATTTTATATATTAAAATTAAAATATTAATCTTTTTTTAACCAAAAATTAAAAATATAATAAATTATTTTAAAATATATATATATATATTTTATATTATATATATTATCATAAGCTTCGCCTTATCCTCATCCTGTGTGACACACACACACACACACACACACCCCACACAACACACACAACACACACACCACACACTGCCTGGAGTACCACAAACTCCCTTCCAATAAACACGAAGGAAGGCCCCGGGAAAACTACTCCGGGATCTCGGGGTTTTTGTTTCGACTAAAAGCTGAGTGAAGCAGCCCCAGGAAAAATACGAGGGCATTATAAACCTCTTTTTTCCTTTTGTTTAGTGAGTCTCTGTATATAGCTGAAGCGTTACTACTCTCTCGGGGAACTAGCAGTACACCATTCTTGTGCCTTTAAGAAAGTACCAACCAGTCAACATTGCACCGGGACTCTACTCAAGTCAACTCGCATTATTATTATTAGCTTTACTACCTGGTGGTGAAATTCATCTTAGTATTCTTTTTGGTGTTTTTCTCTAGGTTAATTATCTTGTGTTATGTACAATTGGTCATTTAGTTATATAAGCATTTTCTTTAGTCATCTCTGTTTGTGCTTCAAAAGCAAGATCATCTTACCCCTTTGCTACAAGGTGATTTATTTGATATTATTAAATTGTTATTGTTATCTACTTCTTTCCATCACCTTTTTTGTTATGGTTTCGGGCGTTTTCAGTCTGGGCTACTCATTCCTCTAGACAACTAAACTGTCTCGCTCGTAACAGTTGGGGGCCTGTCCGGGAATGTAATAACCTTTAGGTTGTTATTTCTTAATCTCACTTCAGTGATATTCATATTTTTCTGTGTTTCCCCCCAGGTATTTTCTTTTGTTGTGAGAGTTCACTGTGTCTATGTTGGTGGGTTATTACTTTACGTGTGCTACTGATTGAGCGTGTGGATAGCTGTCCTTTAAAAACTCACTACACGAAGCCTGGTGTAGAGGCATTTTCCAGTTCGTCACACTGCTTAAATTACCTTATTGCTCTGTTTGATATTTTCCAAGTAGACACTTCCTCCCCGCTAAGCTATAGGGACTCATCTTTCTCAGGGAACCAGCGATGTTCAAATCTAGTTAACTCACTCGATTATTAACTTGACCAGTTAAAAACTCAAACATTTGAGTACTTTGCCAGATCTTGTGTGCGTATTGTGGGTACTGCATTCTCTGGTACTTCTCCACGGGCTCGTTATATCCTTCGAAGTGATACATCTCCAGGGGTCATTCCCCTACCAAATTCATGTCAGGGTATTCATTTAAATAGCTCGAGTGATTTTCCTGAAATACCCCCTTGGCATCTCTTTTCAAACCCCTATTGGGGTTTCCCTTAATTTTGTTTTAACTTTTAATCATGGGGTTTGATGCGGAAGAGTTTGTCGGTAATCCCTCTGCTGAAGAATTTAAAGCTGAAAGAGTTACTAAAGATCATCTCAGTATATTGCCGCTAACTTTGGCATCCAGTTCACTCATGATACTAAAAAGGAAACACTTAATGACCTCATATTAACTCATCTAGGTGAAGAACCAATAACTGACCCTCAGTCAGAAACCACCCTTCTAGAGGTTCTTCAGACACAGTATTTCTCCTAGAAGTGGAGAAGTGAAAATGCAGGCATTACAAATAAAGTTAGACTATGAAAGAGCGAAAAGAACATGATAGAGAAGAAAAAGAGCGTGAAAGAGAAGAAAAGTTCTCGAACTCGAATACCAGTTACAAATACAAGAGCGTGAAAGAGCAGAAAAAGAGCATGAAAGAGCAAAAAAAGAACATATAAGAACATCAGTTAAAATCCTCGATCTGCAGAATAAAGGTCACGCCACTCAAACTCCAAAAAACTACAATTAAAAAAAATTTTGCCTCTTTTACCTCATTCTCTGATTACGATCCTGAAGCCTTCTTTAAGATTTTCGAATCCTCTGCCACGCATTTTCAGGTACCTAAAGAGGATTGGACCGGGCTTGTAAACCCAAAAACTTAATGGAAAGGCTTTATCTGTTCTAGACAGTGTGCAGGATAATGCCGTTATGATGTGTTAAAGATGCTATACTTCAGCTTACGCGGTCACCACAGAAAGATACCGACAAAACTTCCGCAACATGAAAAAATACTGGTCAACTTACCTAGAATTTGCCTCAAGAAATTCAGAGCCCTTAAAAAAAACTGGCTCAAGTCTGGCATCAGTCACCACTTATGACGATCTGGTAAATCCCCGTAGCACGGGAGGAATTTAAACGTAAAATATCCTACTCAATCATGTTGCACATTACAGAAAAGGGATGAGACAAACCTACTCAAAGCTGCTAAAATAGCAGATGTCTTTCCTTAGTACATCGCCCTGTATCCTCGGGAGAGAAAAAGGCTCAGTCCATTGTAAGTTCAGGTGCAAGTTATGAAAAGGATGGTAAGTCTGTAGATAGTGGTTCCAAGCCAAGTGTGTTCTGCTATTTCTGTAAGAAACTGGCCACCTCATAAGAACTGTCCGACCCTAGGTGTAAAGTAGCTAAAATGGGCACATTTTCTAAACCAGTTGCTTCGGTGAACACAATAATTCCACTCCCTTTTTGTTACTGATCTTTTCAAACACCTTCAGGTCAAAGGTACTGTCTCCCTCGACTCTGACTCTGAGGACGCCCTCTCCAGATTATGGGGGATACTGCTTCTGCCCAATCAATCCTCTTAAAATCTGCACTTCCAGGAGTAGAAGGGAAGTATACGGGGAGAAGGTGTACCTCAAGGATTTTCACCAGACTTTCCCCGTACCTCTGGCTAGGGTGTACCTTGTTTGGTCCGCTTGTTAAGGGAGTAGAAAACCATTGCTGTCAGTGAGGAAAGTCTTTACCCATTCCTCATACTAACTTCCTGTTAGCTAACGATCTGGCTGGTGAGTTAGTCATTCCACCCCTTGTCACTAAAAACTCACCATTACCATACCCCCCCACAGCTCACATGGAAAAGGAGCAGCCAAATCTTTTTCCAAACTGTCCCGTTACCCGTGCACAGTCCGAAGAAACTGCTCAAATACCCTCAGCCCTTGCCCACTACCACTCCTCATACGCCTAACGTAAGTCTTGGCAAGGTATTCTCTAAACAACTACTTGCTGAGGCTCAACGAGACGATGCTACTCTGTCTCGGTCCCATGGCCAAAACCCATTCCTAAAGATCAGATCACTCATTCCCCTTCTTTCTATTACCAGGAAAAAGTTCTTATGGCTATTCAAACTGCATAAATTTTCTGATGATGCCACTTGGGCTGAAGTTCACCAATTGTATTGCCAATAAACTTGAGAGAGCCAATCATGGAGATCGCTCATGGGAACAAGCCGGTCACATAGGAATTAAGAAAACTTGTGACAAAATACTCAATGATTTTTTACTGGCCAGGGTTAAAAAAAGAATAACTTCAATGATAAATTCATGTCACACTTGCCAGATTATGGGAAACCTAACCAAAATATTCCTCAGTACCCACTCAACCTATCCCAAGTGCCTGAGGAACCTTTTCAAAAGATCATCATTGACATCGTTTTGGCCATTGCCCAAAAATAGGGGAGGGAACCAATACATCCTCACTATTATGTGTCCAACCCCCGATACCCTAGGCTTCCCCTTAAAAAAATTACAGCCAAAACAATTGTGTCAAAACTCACTCAACTGTTTCACTACCTTTGGCATACCCAGGAATTCAAAGTGACCGCGGCACAAATTTCACGAGCGGTCTCTTTGCAGCAGTTCTGGCAGAGCTTGGAATCACACAGACCTATTTTACGGCATACCATCCTCAATCACAAGTGCTTTGGGGGAGATGTCACCAGACCCTTAAGGCACTTCTCGCAAGTTTTGTCATGACAAGGACCAAGAATGGGACGAAGCCTTACCTTTCGTCCTATTCGCCAACGGGAGACACCCAACGAGTCCCTTGGTTTGCTCCCTTTGAGCTATTGTTTGGTCGTAAAGGGTTTGGGGCCACTTAAGGTAATCAAAAACAGATTGCTAAACAACACTACCAGTAAACTTTTCACTATCCTCAATACATTGAGAAACTTAAGAATACTCTTGACCAAGTCCGTCATTTGCTCGAAGCAATCTCAAACAAACTCAAGGGGTAATGAAAAAAAAAACTTTGATAGTAAAGCTAAAGTAAGAACATTCAATGAAGGTGACCAAAATCCTTGCTTTCATTCCAGTCTTTGGTTCACCTTTACAAGCTAAATACCCTGGTCCTTATAACATCAGTAGAAGGTCGTGACAATAACTATATCATAAACACTCCCCACCGCCGTAAAAGCACTCAGTAATTCACATTAATCTACTGAAATTATACAAGAGTGACCAAAAACCTTGCACCTATACAAATAAAATACCTTTATTCAAATACAATGCCAGTTTTGCACCATTTCTGTACCTGAAAATACCACCACCCTTGTACAGGTCAGATTGTGAAAAAACTCAACCTACTTGGTAATCTCAGAGATTACCTAACCCAAACCATCTTCCTCTCACAGGAGAGACATAACCACCATTATGCTAAACCATAAAGATGTCCCTTTGGGGGATCATCCTAAATTATGTAACATGACCTCCCCCGATGTCGAGCTTCTCCCAGGAACCCCTCCTCTTCGTCAACCACCCTACCGACTACATCCTCGGAAATGTGACCAGATGAGGCAAGAGGTGGATTATCTACTCCAGCAGGGACTGGCTATTCCCAGCCAGTCCCCCGTGGGCGTCCCATGCCTTCTCGTCCCAAGGAGGATGGACAACTGCGCCTCTGCACGGACTACCGCAGAGTAAAAGCTGTGACTGTTCCGGACGCCTACCCTCTACCAAGAATGATGATCTCATCGACAAGGTTGGACAGACTAATTATATAACAAAAATTGACTTACTGAAGGGATACTACCAAATTTCCCCTTACGGAAAAGGCCCAACAAATTCAGCCTTCATCACACCCTTTGGGCCCTTTTTCCAATACAGAGTCCTGCCTTTTGGGATGAGGAATGCCCCTTCTACCTTCCAAGGGCATGGACTACTTATTACAGGATCTGGCTGGAGTTTCTATACTTTTGACGACATTCTGATATTTACAGAGCATTTTGGGAGCAGCACCTTCTAAAACTCCGGGAAGTGTTGACCAGGCTGCAGGGAGCACAACTGACCATCCAAACTGGCCAAGACCACCTTCAGCCGAGCCACGGGGACATACCTGGGGGACACGAGGTGGGACAAAGGCCCAAATACGACCCAAAATGGCCAACATCTCCGCCATCTTGGAGTACCCTGCCCCTACTACTCGGGAAAGGGCCCCACGGCGCTTTCTGGGTATGGCGGTTACTACCGGGGATTCTGTCCCAACTTCGCGGCCGCTACCGTCCCTCTCACCCGGCTCACTAGTGTGGCTGTGCCTACAACTGGACACGTCTGCCAAGCCACCTTCAACCAACTTAAGAACTTCCTGTCCCAGGGTCCCGTGCTCATCGCTCCCGACTTCGCCAAACCCTTTGCTCTGCAAACAGATGCCAGCGACACCGCCTTAGGAGCTGTACTCTTACAAGGTGGAGGGCATTCTTCACCCTTGGCATACCACTCCAGCAAGTTCAACATCCACCAAAAGCGGTACAGCACCATCGAGAAAGAACTCCTGGCAATCGTCCTCAGCGGTACAAAAATTTCAGTGTTTTCTCCACCAAGTCAAGATCCTTTAAAAATCTACACTGATCACAACCCTCTGTCCTTCCCAATCGCGCCAAGTTTACCAATCACGCCTTCTCCGATGGTCTTTTCTTCCTCCAACCTTACAACCTGACCATCTCCCCATCAAGGGCACCGACAACATCATTGCAGACGCTCTCTCTCCGCACCTAGAGGCTCACCTTGACCCGTTCAACTCCTACAACTCCACTTCTTCCCAGTGGCGTCGTCTTATGGGGGGAGGTATCATAAACTTCGCCTTACCTCATCCTGTGTGACACACACACACACACACACCCCCACACACACACACACACACACACACACACACACACACACACACACACACTGCCTGGAGTACCACTAACTACCCTTCCTCAATCAACACGAAGGAAGGCACCGGAACTACTCCGGGATCTCGCCGGTTTTTTTCGACTCAAAGCTGAGTGAAGCAGCCCCCGGCAAAAATACCAAAGGGCATTTATAAACCTCGTTTTTTTTGTTAGTGAGTCATCTGTATATAGCTGAAGCGTACTACTCTCTCGAGGAACATAAACAGTAACACCATTCTTGTGCCTTTAAGTAAGTACCAACCAGTCAACATTAGCACCGGGGACTCTACTCAAGTCAACTCACATTTTATTTTTATTTTCTTTTACTACCTGGGGGGGGTGGAATAAAATTCATCTTAGATTTTTTTGGTTTCTCTAGGTTAAACTTGTGTTAGCATTTGGGTCATTTTAGTTATTAAACTTTTTTGGGCATCTCGGTTTGTGCTTCAAAAGCAAGATCATCTACTCCTTGCTACAAGGTGATTTATTTGATATTATTAAATTGTTATTGTTATCTACTTCTTTCCATCACCTTTTTGTTATGGTTTCGGGCGTTTTCAGTCTCGCTACTCATTCCTCTAGACAACTCACTGTCTCGCTCGTAACAAATAATTATATATATTATATATTATATATATATATATATATATATATATATATATATATATATATATATATATTAGCAGAAAGGGTGCCCTCCTAGCTCCTGCGGAGGGCTAATATGTATTTGTTTAGGTTGTTTTTGCTTGCCACGCCCACCGGGGTCAGACACGCCCCTTAAAACATCCTCCATCCCCTCAAGTCGATCACGGCCAACAGTTTTGGAATACAGTGTCAAGTCTGTATCTCGCACGGTTTAGCAGCCACAGCCGTTTTTAGGTTGTTTTTGCTGGCCACGGCCACCAGGGTCGGCCACGTCCATCGAAACATAGCCTATGTTCTCCGTTGGGTCATGAGGATTCCAAATATGTGCGGCATGTGGGTTTTTGGCCATCTGTAGCCGAGTCTATAACGAACATACAGACACACGACAGACAGACAAATTTTGAGATTTATATATATATATAGATATGTGTGTGTGTGTGTGAACTCACGCGTGCGTGTGAGCACGTGCATATATATTAAGATTGACAGATAGATGGATAGATATAGTTAGATAGATTGATGAATGATGGACTGATTGATTAATAAAATAGAAATGTGATAAATTGAAAATATTTCACTCAAGTTTGCACAGGGTAAATTATAGAATTACGTGAACAAATATTTCACGAGTACGTTGAATTTCATGACAAGATTTGATGACAAGATTAGAACTTGTCAGGTGCAGATCATGACAAGATTTGATGACAAGTTTAGAACTTGTCAGGTGCAGAAGACGAGATCTTGTCAATGTGACGAGTTTTCTTGTCGGACTATAATGACGAAGGCTGATCTTGTCATAGTGACAAGATTTCATAGTGATAACATATGTTACATATGTGATAACATACATTTCATAGTGAAGATATAGTGATAAGTTTTAGTGTGCGGTCATTACGGATGTTGATTAGTTCCTCTTCTTCAAAGATGCTAAGCTGTGGCTTGCTCAAGGGATCGTGAACGAATGGATTTATCAGCCAGTCATAACTTTCAACAGATATATTTGGGAAATATTTTTCTATGTTCCTTCTAGGCTTTCAAGGTGCTGCTTAATGAGTGGAAACAATGTCTGTATATTTAGCTTCAGCAGTCTTTTGAAACATGTCAATATTGCCTTAACTCACCCTTTCATTCCAGAGCCTAATTTTTTCTACCAAGGCTTTCATTTTGTCAGAAGATGTTACCATATTTTCATTTATTCCTTGCATACTTGCATTAACCTTGTTCAGATGTTCAAATATGTCTGCCAAGTAGCATAATTTTGCACTCCAAATTACATCAGCAAGTAATTCGCAGAATTCAGTTTTCTCCTCAAGGGTAAAGAAAAGGAGCATTTCCTCTCTCAGTTCATGCACCGGGATAGCACTTTGCCTCTTGATAACCACCGGACTTCTGTGTGGAGGAGAAGACCTTCGTGAGGAGATCCCATTTCTTCATAAAGCATGGAAAATAGTTTTGACTGCTTTGGTCTGCTTTTAAGAAAGTTTACCATTTTTACAACATCATCATGAACAAACTTTAATTCTTGTCCGAGTGTTTTAGCAACAAGAGCTTCACGGTGCAAGAAACAATGGGTAGTAATCAAATCTGGGTTCTCCTTCTTGACTAAGGACACAAAACCTTTTACCGATCCCACCATGGATGGACAGCCAGCTGTGCAAATTCCTACACATAATTTCCATGACAAGTCCTTTTCTTTCAAGTATTCTGTCACTGTAGAAAATATCTCCTGTCCTGTGGTTTGCACCAGTTCTTTGCAGCATAAGAAATGTTCAGTTATTTTGTTATCAGCAACATAACGGATGAACACTAGTAACTGAGGTTTTCCTCCAATGTCTGTTGATTCATCCGCTTGTAAAGCATACATTTTACCTTTCAAGAGTTCACACACACTTTTTTCAATATCAGACGACATGTCCTTGATTCGTCTACCAATTGTGTCGTCTGAGAGGGAATTTTTTCACTTCCTTTTCAGCCTCATCCCCAAACAATGTTTTCACCACAGCACAGCAAGCTGGAAGGAAGTATGACTCTGCAAATGAATGGAGTTTCATTTGTTTTGCTGTATGCTCTGCCACTAAATAGCTTGCCTTCTGTGCCGTTTCTGCCACCTTCATCTTTTTCTCAAACCCAAGCCTTTGTTGTTTGTTATCTTTCAAGAGTCTTTTAAAGTAATCTATAGGCTTCTGAGAGAGGTGACTATGTTTTGTTGTTAAATGTCTCTTCATTTTCATAGGAGTCATAGATTCATTTGATAGCTCAATGCCGCAAACAACACATTTTGGCTTTGGACCATTTTCATCATCACAGCAAGTGAACCCAAGTCCAAGATAACTGTCGTTATACAGGCGAAATGACTTACTGCGGTTACTTTGCTGGCACGTGTCGTCGTTTTGACACGCTTAGACCTGGATGACAAAACTTTCTTTCATCTGTCACTTCTCTTTGCCCGCTCGGACCTGCACGACTACGGTCACTTTCAACTGTCACTTCACTTTGCCAGCACGGACCTGTACGACTATGCTCATTTTCAACTGTCACTTCACTTTCTTCACTTTCCACACTAGGGTCTGGATGAGAGGATTCACTTTCAACAGTTATTACTGTTACTTCGCCTTCGGTGCCTTCGACACATTTACGTTTTGATTCATGATCAACTGCGACTTCACCGCTATTGCCTTCAGTACACTTTCGCTTTTTAATGAGGTACTTATCCATTTTTTAAGCTTGGACCTCATTAAAACCACAACAGCGATACTTACTGAGGCTCACGGCTACACTGACCACGGGAGGTGCCTACCCAACGCTCTGCCTACGTGTGTTGCCAAATTATACATGTTATTTATCGATCGGGGTTCACGTAAATCACGTCAAACAGTCAAACTTGCATAAAGCCTACTGATATACGTATGCATCAGTTTCTATTCATCATCCTTTTTCCTTTTATATGTCGCTAAAAACAATTCACATAAACGCGTGAATAAACTAGTAAGTTGGTAACTCAGTAACACCCAGCAGGCTGCGGCTCAGACTGGTACAGTACGTGTACAGTACTCGTTCAACACGTATTGTGGTGGAAGCGGGAAGTATTTTTTTTAAGCATGAATAACTTATTTATTTATTCTCTATTTCTTACTTTATCCATCTACCCAAAGTACTTATTGACAGCGAGCTTCGCTCGCTGTCGCTTACCATAAGACCCGTGGAACCAAGTTTCCGCCAAAAAGTGTATAACTACTCCTAAATATTGTCGGATTGAGCTGAAATTTGCCATGCACGTAGTGCTGTCAAAATCAATGTGGTTCGTCGGAAGAAACTTTTTGCGTAAAACAAGCCGTTAATGAGTAATAAGCGTAAACTACTCCTAATTATTGTTGGATTAAGCTGAAATTCGACATGCAAGTAGTGCTGTCAAAATCAATGGGGGTCTGTAAAACAAACTTTTTGCATAGAACAAGCCCTTAATGAGTAATTCACGTAATGAATTAATTGGCTGGAACGTGGCTCGCTGTCACGTTCCAGCCGCAAGAACTGAGCCAAAAGCAAAGGGGCCAGAGGCTGGACGTCTATACTTGATAATATTATTAAAAGGACCTTGCATCTACCTGCCTAGTTACATATTAACTCATTCATTTACGATTTTCCATCTTCAATATAAAAAACAAAAACTGCGACCTCAAAGTGCAAAATACCCATATCTATGAAAAATTACGCGGCGCACCTAGGGGATTCCCACGGCGCACAGTTTGAGAATCACTGCCTTATACCCTTCTACGTGGCAACTTAAAACCTCCGTTTGCCTAGTGCCACCCCATTGACAGATAAATAGCTACGTCAATGCTTACATAGCAATCCAGTCTTTTAAAAACCCGCAAACTACGTAGCGAAAAAAAAACATAAAAAAATTATATCCTACCCACAATCATTTGCAACACTGTTAACGTGTTCGAAGCACTAACAAAAACCATCTATATAAGCTTTAAAAGTATACTACAAAACTATACAAACACTATTACTAACTCCCATTTACTAACATTTAAGATTTGGATAACGTTACAGGTCAATACTTATTGGTTAAAGGTCAACACGTCAGGGCGTGGGAAGGAAATAAGGGAAAGGTTTAGTGTTTCGAAGCAGTATTGAGTTCCTTGAGTAATCCGGTACAAGGCAAGCGACAGTCGAGAGCGAGCCGGCGAATGGGCAGGACGCGTGTGCATGCAGCTGGGAGGAAGAAGGGGATGGTTTTTGGCCAAATAACGCTTTATTTTGTTGCTTTACTTCATATTTCTGCAGCGTAAGGTAGTAGAGAGAGAAAGGGAGGAAGTGGGAGAGAAAATGAGAGGAATGAGTGAGCAGTGGCGGATCTATATACGTATATAGGGGGCTACGGTCACCCCTGAAAATTTATCTCATTGGCCACCCCAAATCTGAGTCAGAGGTCTAATGAAAATTCAACCATTTCTTTCTAAAGGCTATGCCATGGCCACCCCACACTAGATATGTATCCAACCTTGGCCACCCTAGTCACCATGTCCTGGCGGCGCCATTGTAAGTGGAAGAGGGAGGGAGAGTGGGAGGGAATGAGAGCTTACGTGTAATTTGAGGTTGTTTATTCCTCCCTGCAATGTCATGGTAGCTGTTGGCTGTTATATTTCTACCTTATATAACGTCAGATCCGCTATAGCCAGTGGCGTAGCTATGTGACCCCCTTGAGAACCTGGAGCGCCCCCAGGTGCCCCCCCACTGGCCATGGCTGCCGTGCCGTTATCTGCTTGGACCTATGACTGACGATATGCCCGAATATCCTTCTATGTTGCATCAGAATGCCCCTGAGCTCCACTTGCCTAGTGCCCCCCAATACTCAGCTATGCCCCCTCCCATTGATAGTTAGCTACCTAGCTACGCCAGTGGGAGAGGATTTCGTTGGGTGCCAGCTTTCGCGACGGAAGCATCAATTACGTGTCCTGATCCTGGATTCGGTCGCAAGTCGCAACACTACCTACTAGGGTACGCCGTAGGTCCAATGAAAAGTGAAATATAGATTATTTCGAATTTGGCAGGGTGTTTTCTATGTAAAATTGAATTTTAAGGGTGGTTTGTCCGCTTCAATTTTTGGTTTGAGCACTTCTTGCTATGCAAAAATGGACTTTTATATTTATATGCAAACCATAGCTTAAAGTGTGATTTTGCATAGTAAGAATTGCTCAAATGCAAACATAGAAGTAGATAAAATCGTCTTAGAATTCCATTTTACATAGGAAATTGGCATGCCAAAGTTGAGAAAAAGAATTTTTGTTATACGGCATACCCTAACCAGGGTACCAAAATAGTTGGATTGGGTTACGATGGGAGGAAGGACAAGACCAGGGCGATGGTGCCCGACAGCTATGGGAAACTGCACCCTAGGTTGATCAGGGAGGAGCATGAGTCAGTGACAAGAGGAGCCATCTGGAAGGTACCTTTGGCACTTTGTACCAGAGGACCCGGTGCCACCTGAGAAGCCTGCGTTCAAGGCGGCTCAGGCTCTCTATCATCTGCTGGTGACATACGACTCCACCGACTCACTAATCGTACTGCAAGGTGACTCAACTAGGGCCAACACGGGGTGGAAGGGTGGTACTCACGCCCATTTGGAGAAGATGCTGGGACGCAAGCTCTTCTGGAGTATATGCGTGTTGCACACAAACGAGTTGCCCCTGCGCCATCTTATCACCAGCATCGACGGGCCTACCTCATCTGACACTGGCTTCACGGGTCCAGTGTGCAGTCTGCTGTCCAGCGTGAATGAGATGCAGTACAACGCAGAGTTCAGAGGAGTGCCAGGCGGTGAAGATCTCACGGAGATACCGGAGTATATCCTGGTCAACATGTCCACTGACCAGCAGGTCTCCTACCAGCTGGTCCAGGCTGTGAAGCGGGGCGTTCTCCCGTCCGAGCTGCAGGAGATCAAGTGTGGCAAGGTGTCCCACTCCAGATGGCTCACCACAGCCCAGTCGCTCGTGTACATGTGGACCAGAAAGCATGGACTGACTGGCAAAGAATTGAACACCCTGGAAATCATTCATCCCGACCCAGACCTGTATCTTTACGATAAGAGATTACCATGTAGGGAAGAGACCCGGTTTTTAGGACTCATTTTTGACAATAGACTGACTTGGGTACCTCACCTTCGTGCTCTCAAGACTGACTGTCTCCGGACCATGGATCTACTGAAAGTCCTCTCGCACACCAGCTGGGGGTCTGATCGCGCTACACTCCTCTATCTTCACCGCTCACTTATCCTTTCGAAGCTTGAATATGGATGTGAAGTGTACTCCTCTGCCACACCCACTCGACTGCGGATGCTGGATTCGGTACATCATGCTGGTGTCCGTCTGGCAACCGGGCGTTCAGGTCATCTCCCATCCCAAGTCTATTGGTGGATGCTGGTGTCCTCCCATTAGATCTTCAACGCCAGTCCCTCCTGTTAAGATGTTGGTATCGCCTCCAACGCCTCCCTGACTCAATAGCTTGCCGTGCTGTGTTTTGTGATTCAGGATGGCAACTTTACCATGGGCGAAGAAGCTTACCAAAGCCCCTTGGTTTCCGATTGACAGCTATTATGGAGACGCTATCCTTCCCTGCTTTACGGATCTGCCCGCATATGCCTACGACAGTCGGTCCATGGCTTCTCCCAGAAGTGTCCTTTTGCAAAAGCCTTCCGCTCTCAAAAAGGGTCTTTACCTCCTCAGGCTGAGCGTGCCCAATTTTTAGACCACTTTTGCACACATCAGAGTTCGGTCCCTGTCTTTACTGATGGTTCCAAATCAGACGAAGGAGTTGGATACGGTGTCGTATTCCCATCGTTTAACAAAGGCGTCAGCCTTCCAAGTGTTTCATCTGTTTTTACGGCTGAAATAAGTGCTATTTTATATGCTCTCATGATTATTTTTACCCTTCCGGATGTCTCTTTTACAATTTTTAGTGATTCTTGTAGTGCTCTTCAATCACTATGTACTTTTAACTCTCCCCATCCGCTGGTCAATGCCATCCTGGAATGGCTTTATCTGCTCAAGAGGCGAGGCCGGACGGTCAGCTTTTGTTGAGTACCGGCACATGTAGGTATTGCCGGTAATGAGGAAGCTGATGCCTTGGCAAAAGCTGCAGCTAGAAGACCAGCTCTATCACATTTTGCAGTGCCGGCTACGGACCTGCGCTCGGCAATCCATAGATCAGTTCACAACAGTTGGCAGGAACGTTGGATTACTATAGGGCAAAATAAACTGCGCACCATCCGCCAAAGTATCGAGGACTGGAGCTACTGCGGTCTCTCCCGGAGATGGGAGACTGCCTTGGCACGATTGCGTATTGGTCACACTCTATATACTCATGGGTTCCTCATGGAGGGGGGCCACCCTCCTTACTGTGATGATTGTTTGGTCCCCTTAACTGTGCGGCACTTGCTGGTCGAGTGTTCCAGTCTTGGGGACCTACGTGTGCAATTTTTGTCCCGGTGTCGCGGGTCGGACGGTGCCTACCGTCTCTCCCTGGCATTGGGAGAGAGGTGTTTCTCTCCGGGACATGAAGTCCATACCTTTATTGAGAAGGCTGACCTTCTCAACAAGTTATGATGTTTTTAATATTAACTTATTATTGTTTTTAATGTACTCTTATTCTTTTATGTATTTCGTTATTTTAAATATTTTTATTCTATCTTAAATTTTGTTTTTTTAGTTTTACTTTACATGTATCTTCTGTAGGCAGGCGTCAATAACCCTGCAGTTGCGGCGCCTTAAAACTATAATCAATCAATCAATCAACCCTGGAAATCCTAGTCAAGTACTGCCTGCAGGTGTACTTCAAACTGTACTACGACATCAAGGTTCACCACAGACTAGAGGACGGCCCCAAACACATCCTCACGCAGCTCAGAGTGATGAGGTCGCAGCCCAAGAAGGTCCAAACAGCTGTGACCTTCTCCGTGCGGACAGGAGCATCATTCGCACACTCAGAATGTGTCCTCCTCTCGCTGATGGCGAGTCAGAGTGAGGACGACCGCAGGTTCGCCGTGACCAGATTTTGAGCTGAGGGCTGCGAGGTATGGGGACACCAGTGTAAGACCTCGATCACACCCAAGCTGAGCTTGTCAGCCACCAGCTTGCAGACACTGATCAGCTGGCAGCCTGGCCAGTGCATGAGCCGGGTTTACCTGTTCACTNTTGCGTATTGGTCCCATCTATACACTCAAGGGTTCCTATGGAGGGGGCCCCCTCCTTACTGTGATGATTGTTTGGTCCCCTTAACTGTGCGGCACTTGCTGTCGAGTGTCCCAGTCTTGGGACCTACGTGTGCAATTTTTGTCCCGGTGTCGCGGGTCGGACGGTGCTTACCGTCTCTCCCTGGCATTGGGGAAGAGGTGTTTCTCTCCCGGACATGAAGTCCATACATTTATTGAGAGGGCTGGCCTTCTCAACAAGTTATGATGTTTTTAATATTAACTTATGATTGTTTTTAATGTACTCTTGTTCTTTTATGTATTTCGTAATTTTCAATTTTTATTCTATCTTAAATTTTGTTTTTTTAGTTTTTACTTTACATGTATCTTTTGTAAGCAGGGCGTCAATAACCCCGCAGTTGCGGCGCCTTAAAACTATAATCAATCAATCAATCAAGATTCAAAAACTTTAGAAAGGCAGGAAGTCAAAGCTATAGGACGGTAGTTTGAAGGATTAGAACGGTCACCCTTCTTAGGAACAGGTTGGATGTGAGCAAACTTCCAGCAAGAAGAAAGGTGGAATTAGATAGACAAAGACGGAAAAGTTGACCAGGCAAGGTGCAAGCACATAAGCACAGTTTTTGAGAACATATAGGAGGGACTCCGTCAGGACCGTAAGCCTTCCGAGGATCTAGGTCAGAAAGGGCAAAGAAACATCATTCCGAAGGATCTTAATGACAGGCATAATATAGTCAGAGGGTGGAGGAGAAGGAGGAAAGAGCCCTTCATCAACCAGAGTGGAATTTTTAGCAAAGGTTTGAGCGAAGAGTTCAGCTTTAGAAGTAGATGAGACAGCTGTGGAGCCATCTGGGGGGGAAAGATGAAGAAGAAAAATTGTTAGAGATGTTATTAGCTAGATGCCAGAAGTCAAGAGAGGAATTTGATTCAGAAATATTTTGACATTTTAATGAAAGAGTTTTTGGTAAGTTGAAGTAAAGATTTGGCATGATTACGGGCATATATATAAAGGGCATGAGTTTCAGGAGATGGATGCTTACGGTACCGTTTGTGAGCCACCTCTCTATCTCGGACAGCATGAGAACAAGCAGAGTTAAACCAAGGTTGACGGGCTTCAGGATTAGAGAAAGTGTGTGGGATGTACGCCTCCATGCCAGAGACTATGACCTCAGTTATGCGCTCTGCACAAAGAGATGGGTCTTTGACATGGAAGCAGTAATAAGCAGTGGTTTAGAATGATCCTTTCTCACCTTTTCTCCAGTATTGGCAAATTTAGTTCCTCCAGTCATTCATCATATGACAGCTCCTACAGGATTGATAATATTGTGTAGTTGTAGAGTGACCAAACCATAGCTGCGTATTCTAATCTTGATTATATAATAGACACTATTAAGCTTTTTTACCATATCCTTATCCACTTTTTTCTGATTATACTTTCAAGTAGTTTATGTGTGTTTGTTTGATCGCAATAATTATTGTGAATGTTGACAATACAGGATTGTCACAAGACTCACTACCTGTGGCCCAGTGACTGTTGCTCGCATTTCAGTGAGCTACTCTGATGCTTGTGACCACCAATGGTTTACAGTCTCAAGATAGTTTAAAAGCTCAACTACCTATATTTGTTAAATATTACTACCTACATATCATATAGTCAGTAATACTTATTAGGGAGCCATGCATTTTTAAGAATTCGTATTTACACTAAGAAAATTTAGCATCTGAGATTTGTAATTTTATGTATACGTATACATACTGTTAACTTGTATCTATTTAGGTGCATATTGGATATGAGCACAATTGTGGTGTATTATTTGATGATAACACCCTTAGTTTCAGAAATACAGCAAAGAAAACTTATAAAACTTTGTTAACTGAAACAATTATTGCGTTGCAGATCAGTTGGCTGTTGTACACAGATGCAGACACAATATCAATGAAGTTGGCACCCATCAGTAAGCAAACAGAAGGCATTGATTGTGGCCAGTTTGCCATAGCATCTGCCACAGCTCTATGCTATGGCGTGGACCCCAGCACACAGGCCTGGGTCCAAGACAAGAGGCGGCCTCACCTTGCCCAGTGTTTTGCTTCAGGGAAAATGGCATTATTTCCCACCAGGGGTCTGTTGGTGTTGCAGCAGGTGACACTGTTTTGAAACAGATGCCTATATACTGCAACTGCATACAGCCCGACGATGGACGAAAGATGAGTGCATGTAATATATGCCAACAGTGGTATCACATAACCTGTGAAAAAATCCCAGCGAACACATGGATGTTAACTAATGTCCCATTCAGATGCCACAAATATAAATATCAGTTTATGTGATATAAGCACCAGTGAAGAGGTGGCAAAAAATGTGGATTGAAGGAGCTGAGTACAGTGCTGAGAGTAAGGTGATTGACGTGGTTTGGGCACGTGAAGAGGATAGAAGGTGGTGAGGCATTGGGGAGAGTTGTTGGAGTGCAAGTTTCAGGTCGCTTTCAGGTCGTTTCAACTCGTCACAGGCAGCCTCTGTCTCTGACTTCTTACTCTTGGCTCTGTCTTCTACTGGAATAGTGACACTATTTCTTACGGCGTCAGTCTTCCGAGCCCATCCAGTTGGAAAGACCATGTCCCCGAGAACGACTGTCCCTTGCATGTACTAAGAAGACCAAAGTTGAACCAGACTGTGAACATGGTGAAGGTAAATCATTACGAAAATAATAAAAAAATATTAAGGATTTATCCTTTTGTCATGCTTAATCATCATGCTGTTCTAAATTTGATCCAGGGGTCTGTATTCCTTTAGTATCTTTTTATAGGGACTTGCAAGCGGGGTTTTTTTTCGCCAGTGGTCTAGAGTCTCTAGTTCAGTGGTTTACTTAACCTTTTTTAGTGCTCGTACCCTTTGAGATCTCATAGTTTGTCTCGTACATATCAGAAAAACGTATAATTAGAGTAACGAACCTTTTATTTCACTAACTACAATACTACATAGTACACAATGTTACATTTCAGTGACTCTTTTGTTGTTGCATTTCATCAATTATGATGATTGAAAACGAGTTCCCGAAGTGCCACACGCATGTCGTCACTTGCATCCAGACGGTTCCTAACCTTTGTTTTGAGGTGTAGTAGTGTTGAAAAACGTATAAGAACGTGGTTACAAATGGCACAATGACCTCCAGAGGTCTTTCTGCTAACTGTGGGAATGTTTTGAGTTGTGCACACCAAAATATATCTAGCTCCATTTGGATTCTGTCGTTGGCCTGCCGCTCAACAAGATCATCTTTCAACATATTACTGTTATTCATGGAATCCAGGTTGAACATTATATGGATCCCGTATCCATCTCTGTGCCACAGAAACCTGTCCATGGTGAAAGTATCCCTGGAAGGAGTGAATCAGCCCTTGCAAATGCTTTTTCACTTCAGTAACGATGGACACTTCCTCTGCAAAAGCAGCCTCATCTAATGAAGGAAAGTTAACAAAATTCCCTTCTTCAATGCGCCACATCCAAATTGGAAGTTTCTGGGTAAAGGCAAATAACTTCTCTGACAGTTATCATGTTCAGCATTCTTCCTTGGATGGATATGTTCAACTCGTTCAAGTGCGTGAATACATCTGTCAGGTATGCTAAGGACAAAATGAACTCCCTGTTTTCAAAGTGGTCAGCAATGTCACTGCCTTGCTTTATAAGAACTTCTGGATTTCTTCGTGTAGTTCGAAGACTGTGTAAGCCACCACAAGTTCTAGTGGTGACCAGTGAGTGAATAGACAGGTGGGGACCATGCAGGTTTATTGGTAGTCGAGCAGAGTTACAGAACGTATGGTAACACTGTGGTGGGCCGGCTGAACTGCCTACCTTGGTCTCCGGTGGTGCCGAGGTAACACTATAAGCCCAGCGGGCTAACGACCAACCCTCTCGTTACGACCCTAACACCCCCCCTCCATTGCGTGAACCCACTCAGTGGCAAAAAAACAGACAACATGTGAAAGGGACAACCTTTGTCCAGGAGGGGGACAAACTGCATAACAAAAATAAGATGCCCCAAGGTTACAGTATAATAGTCCGCGAGGTGCTCAGGTAGCACGTCTCGTGCGCTGCGTCTGGCCGGAGGCTGGGGGGGCAAGGAGGCCCCTCACCCCGTACCCTTCAGCAACTGGCAACCCCGGCAGCTCCTCTCTTCCCCGGAGGAGCCGGCTGCCCCGCGTCAATCACAGACGGTCGGAGTTGTCGCCGGTTCATGAGTGACGCCCGCCCGCTGCCGTGAAGCCGGTACGCAGGTAATGCCTTGGATCCGGGGCGTCAACCACAGTGCCCACGCGTCCCCCTTCCTTTCTCCTGGTTTCGTGTAAGCGGACCTTTGGCCCATGGCGAGGGGGGTTAGGTCGGAGCCGTCCTGTCGAACCTGGCTGACATACCGGCCCCAGTGCGTTGCCATGCCGCTCACGATCCGCAGCATCCTCGCCCCACCCCCGGCTAACCACGTACGCTCAGTGGGCGGCGGCCAGAGTCCTCGCAGCTGCCGCCCCATGAGCGCTTGGCGGGGGATATACCGTGGTCTGAATGAGGGGTATTAAGGTAACTGTAGGAATGGCTGTGCAGCTGCCGTCCAGAGTCAAGGACCCCCCATGGCCGGTGTTTACCACTCAGGAGCCTCTTGGCTGACTAACAGCAGCCCTCGGCGCGCCCGTTGACTGCGGGTAGTGTGGGCAGACGAGACCCGCAGCTGCACACGCCTGCAGATAGGAAAGTCCCTGGTCTTCCTCAATCACGAGGTTTGGTGCCCCCGTCAAACGACAGGACCTCCGGGATGCCAAACCTCCGGAACCACCTCCTGAAAGTGGATACAGCCTGTGCTGGTAGGCTCGTAGGCCAGGTGCTCCACCTCCAAACCAAACCAGTCACTATCAGCATAGCAACATACATCTGCCCGTCATAGCTGGAACAGTCCCCACCGCCTGCTGGAAGGTACTTGGGTTCGGTGTGGGCAGTAGGGTCTCCGCTGGGGACGACGGGGCGTTGACCTCGCATACCTGGCACTGCCCTGCCGTTTCTGTCGACCTCAGCGTTGATGCCCGGCCATAACGGATTGCCTGGCACGGGGCGCGCTGGAGTCCCTGCCTTGGTGGCCTGAGTGGAGGTTTGATAATAACCAGCGCGCCCGGGCGCGGGGATGACAACACGCAGGTGCCCTTCCTCGGTAGGCGTACATCACGATGTCCCCGTTGCAATGCAGATGCCGCATCATCCGGTAGTAGGGGCGTAGCGGCAGCAGCTCCCCATACTTCTGGTAGCCCGAGTCCCAGCGAAAAACCGTGCATGGAGAACCGGTAATCCTCATCCGACAGACCTCCTTCTCCATCATGCTGGAGTTCACACAATGAGACTTCCTTCCTCGTTCTCCAAGGCACAGGTCGTGCTGTTACTACTACCCCTGCGCAAGTGGACCTCATCGTCTGCCTAGATCGTTTCATCAGGCTCACACGGCCACGCCAGCACAGGTATAGTGAAGTGCATCAGCTGCGCGGTTGCCTCTCCCTTTCAGTATTTCACGCGCAGGCGTCATGAGTTTTCCCTTCAGATTGAGGCCGCGAGGGTTTGGAGATGTCCTTCGCTCCTTATCCTGGAAGATTTTAGTTGAGGGCGCGATGGTCCCGGACAACGTGAGGTAGGGCGCCGAGGAGGACAGCCGCTCCTTTCCTCAAGCACCTGTGATGGCGAGGGCCTCGCCCTCTAGCGTCGAGTAGTGTTTGCTCTGCCGCGACGTCAGGTGGCGGCTGCCACACAGCGCGCAACTTCCACCCCCCTTTGCAGCACAAGGAGTCTCTGGTGACACGCACTGCAGTATTGCTGCCTGATGACTACAAAGCTGATCCCAGCCTGCTGAGTCCTGTGAACACTGCTGTTGGCCGTGTGATGTCGTACTACTGAAGGCCTCCGCGCTACCTGCCGATGGTGTCCTTCGTTGTTTTGAAGATGGATTGTACGCTGTCCCAATAACTACCCTTGAACTGACGGTTTTCACATCACAGCTCCCTGAATGGTTCCATGAGGGGGCAGTGGCTTAGAAACGGTGCTACTTGGGTTTACCACCCAAACCAAGACCTGATGTCCGTCAACGATGGGCGAGGAGGCATCTGAAACTTCGTGATACTGCACATCAGATCCGGGCTGGTGCGGTAATCTCCCAGTCGAAGCAGGTAACCCGCAAACACAACATTCCGCCTGCAGAAACGAAAACTTCTCCGGGCGTAGCGTGATTCCCGTTCCGTTCGGTAAAAAACAAAAAAAAAAAGGCACACGTACACAGGACCCGGTAGGGTGCCCGTAAAGCGTCAGCAATACTGTGGGTCGTCCAGCAATGTGTCGTCCACACATTTCAGCTTCCGAGGAACGCCCGCAGGTTACGGTCGTCGAACCGCTTGGTGAAGCATCTTGCGCTGCGAGTGCCCATGGGTGTGCGGAGGTAGCGGAAACGACCCTCAGGGGGTGATGAAAGTCGTTAGTTTCCTGCTCGTCCTCGTCCAGGGGTAGCTGATGGTAACCAAGTAGGCGTCCGCCCGACTGTTTTGAAAGTGTCTTGGCACACTGGTGATCGTGCAAACGGGGGCGGGTGTGGTGAGTTTCCCGCAGGCTTGCCTGGTTGAGCCGCTGAAAGTCTACCGTCCTACGCGCCGCCCGACCCTTCTTGGGACCACACCATACGGGAACACCACTCCGTGGGCTCCCCTGCAGTACGGGCTCGACGATGCCCCTCCTGACGTCCTCCTGAACTGCTTAGTACCTTCATCGAAGGAAGTGGTGAGGCTTGGACAGCTGGGATCAGGGCGTGAGGCCGGGCATCGGGGCGCAGGTGTATGTGGGTGAGAAGGCCCTCACTTCGGCAGAGGTGCGGTGAAAAAAAAAAGGATCTACACGAAACCCGTGCGCCCGAAGTGTTCCAGGAACCAACGCTCTAGACGGTCCCGTTGTCCTCCGTACGTGCGTATGGAGGCGTGGCGGGGCGGGGATGGACGGCTGTGCTCCTCCAACTGGATCAATGTGCCCCCGTGGCTTGTACGCTGGGGAGTCACGCGGCACCAAGCCCCGCGCCTTACATACCCGGAGTGACAAGAACGGTTTTGAAAGCCCTCGGCGAAGTATAGGCGTACCTGAGTAAAACGCCCGCTCAGCTGAAGGTGAGCACGCATTTTCCAGCAACCCGTAAGCACCCGCCCCGGACCAGGTGGTCTGTGTTTCCGGTGGTGTCCTTGCAGCTGGTAGAGTTTGCCGAGGGCCTGCATGAGCTGGCGACCCGCCCATGCACACCTGGGCTCCGGTGTCCGCAATAGCCATGACCGATCGCCACTCTCTGCTGCCTGTGCCCCGCACGAAACTTCCAGCCGTGGGCTGACTGGTCAAGTGTGCTTTCAGCCATCACTGCGCTGGTTACTGCGTAAGTCCTCGTTCGCCTCTTTGTAGCTTTGCAGCTCCTCTGGAGTGGCCCGCCGTTGCCACAGCGGACAGTTAGCATTACTCGCCGGACACAGGGCGTCCTGGCCGGTCGGTGGCGGCCGCCACAGTTACCAAAGGGGCCCGCCGCTCGGGTCGCCAGCACTGACGTCGTCGCTGGTGTGACGTCATCAGTGAAGTCAGCGGCAGCTAACGTCTCGCACAAGGCCTGTAGCGTCCCTCTGCGCAGCCTCATACGCCACACAGTATGTCCCAAGCTATCCACGTCCTTGAAGTTATCACAGGACTGAAACACCTCGCGCCGGAGGGACGGTTCACGTAGCCCAACCACAAGCTTACGTAACAGCATGTATTCACTAATGCCACTGTCACAAGCGGGGCACTGGAACGCACAGTCCAAAGCCTTTTGTGAGCACCTGGTAAAGTACGCCCTCACTGGCTCACCAGGCCCTTGCACTGCCCCCAAAAATCCGCCCAACACATCGCTTGGTTGCACTCACGTAACACGAGTTTACCAACGGCGTCCAGTGCCGCTGCAGAAGACAAGGCGTCCCACACTTCCCGTGAATAACTGCGTCCAATGCCTTCTGGACAGCGGGTACACACAGCAGACGAACGTAGCACACGCCTTGTGTGTCCTTACCTCGTTAAGGGAGAGCCAATCTTCCACAGAGCGACGCCACGTACGGAAGTCAGCTGAGGACATATTATGGTCGCACTTGTTCCACAGCGCTGATGTTGAGGGCCCTAGGGCCCCTGTCCCATGCCCCTTGAGGTCGAGGTGTCTCGGGGCCGGACTGTAAAGGCGCTGTCGGGCAAGATGAGGGTGGGCGGAGGAGCCGCCGGGCCGGCCCTGTGACGCCAGGGGCCCGGTGAAAGCCGTGGACGTGTGGGTGGTGCCGGTGCCATTCCCCCGTAGGTCGTAACGCACTGCGCCAAGTTCTAGTGATGACCAGTGGAGGTGAAGTAGACAGGTGGGCAGCCACTGCAGGTTTATTTAGGAGCGAGCAAGAGGTACAGGACGTATGGTAACAGTGTGGTGGTCACGGCTGAACTGCCTAACCTTGGTCCCGGTGGTGCCGAGGTAAGCTACTATAAGCCCAGCGGGCTAAACCCAACCCTCTCGTTAACACACCCTAACACGTATCCATCTCTGTGCCACAGAAACCTGTCCAAGGTGAACGCATCCCTGCAAGGAGTGAATCAGCCCTTGCAAATGCTCTTTCACTTCAGTAGCGATGGACACTTCCTCTGCAAAAGCTGCCTCATCTAATAAAGGAAGTTAACAAATTCCCTTCTTCAATGCGCCACATCCAAATTGGAAGTTTCTGGGTAAAGGCAAATAACTTCTCTGACAGTTATCATGTTCAGCATTCTTCTTGGACGGATATGTTCAAACTCGTTCAAGTGCGTGAATACATCTGTCAGGTATGCTAAGGACAAAATGAACTCCTTTTTTTAAAAGTGGTCAAAATGCACGCCTTATTTATAAGAAACTTCTTGATTTCTTCGTGTATTTTCAAGACTGTGTAACCCCTCATTTCCGTGGGAAAAAGGAACCTATGTTCAGTTTTCAATTTCTTCACAAAAATGATGCAAGAACAAGGCAAGACAGACAAAAAAATTTATAAATATAAAATTTCCACCCTCCTTAAAATATGATTTGAATTTTTGGGTCAGCATGTCTGTCCCCCCAGTGTAAGGTTCGTACCCCCTGGGGGTAAAAGTCCCCAGGTTAAGACCACTGCTCTAGTTCAAGACTCGCCGGGAGCTACTTTTTGTCCATCACGAGTAGCCGAAGACACCCACATGCTGCCCTTTAAATTTCCCCTTCCGACTGCAAATGTGGAGAGGGCACCAGGGGGAAACATAAGCCTCAATTCCAATATCGAAACTCGAGAAATGCCAGGGTCGGGCAGTTTTAACTCAAAGGTTGGTTACTGGTTTTGGCTCCGCGACTAATTTTTTCATAAATTAATTTTCCCATAAATGATGCACCGCATCTGAAAACCAACAAATATAGTTTTTTTCTGTTTCTATTAATTATATGGATACATGCTTACTGGAACGTTTATAATAGCAAATTTTAAAGCAAATTTTCGCCTCGAGTAGCAAAAACTTAATATATTTTTTACATGTATTTGTGGCATGTAAAATTTGGGGGAGTTCACACGTTTTCTAAGACAGTCCCGCTGCATCTGGCAAACGCTTGCAAAACAATAAAACAATCCTTGGAAAAACGAAGAATAAAAATGCCGAAAAACGCCTTTTTTTGCTGCGACATGTAGGGTTTAATTGTGGAGCGACACGCCGCGGCGGGGGGTGGGGGGCGGGGGGATTGTGGGGGGAGATTGAATCAAAAAATTCGATTTACGGTCGACTCTTTGCACTTCCAGGGTTTCTATCTGATTTATACACAATAATAACAGGAAAATATACTCCTAGGTATAGATAACTTCTAAAAATTCGTTTTTGACTAATAAATCTAGAGTAGCTTTACCCCCGCCTCCTCCTATAACCTCCTTGGGTTTTTTGGTTATAACAAAGTTTTACAGAATCAGGCCTTTTATACAATATACATATAGAAGAAAACGTTCTTAATATTTTTCTTATTTTTTTAAGTGCAGTGGAATAAGCCCCCTATTTTGTTTTCCATAGACCAAATTTTTATCAAAAAATTGAGTTAAAAATGCCCGCGACCCCTGGCATTTTTGGTTCCCGTTCTCTCGAATTAATTACATGTGTCACTCAACAAATCCAGCCTGCGACAGCACGAGCGAGGGCCAGCCATCTCAGCCTTCTAGAAATAACATATAAGGCCAACCACCTGAGGCCTCAAGGAAGATAAAAGCCTAAAGCGCAACAGGTGTGAAATATTGATCAAAATAATGCTATGAAAATAAATATAAGTTGGAGTCAAAGGTTTTTTCGCCTCATCAAGTCCCCTCTAACTGACTTTCAAGAGATCTCGCACGCGTACGTCTAATCTCTGAGACGGAAACTGAGAGACTGAAGCGCGAAGCGCCATTGTTCGCAAAAAAAAAAAAAAAAACGGTAGCCGTAGAATGTAGTACGAGGCTGCGGAAAATGGGGGGAAGCAATGTTTCCATACTATCTCGAGAACCGTATTAGCTACGAGAAAACGTTATGGAGTGCAAACAAATCCAGATTTCAACAGGCTGCCCTGTGGTATAAGCAATTTAAATTCCATTGATAAATGACCAAATTAACCCTTTCACGCAAGGTGACGCGATCGCGTCAAAACGGGCCCGTCTACAATCTGAGCTTTTGACGCGAACTGCGTCAAAAAACAGTTAAAAATTCGCCACAAATACAGTATTTATCAGAATCGCGTCAAATCTTTCTGGGTCAAAGATCCAAGCTAGACCTATAAAATAAACAAACTGTCAACTCTCTGGTGTGAGTGGATGTGAAATGATAAGGGTTTGTGTCTCAGTTTCCACTCAGCAGGCAGCCTGTGAGCGCGAAGTGTCGTCCCTTTAAAACGTGTCCCGAGCTGGCTATACTGCTCATATGAAAAGTATAATGGTAGCGTTGGAATCCTCATAAAAATCCGCTTTTATTGGCATATAAACCATAAAAAGTTAACTAAGGAAGTTTCGAGCTACGAAGTGGTGAACGTAAGTATTTCTTATTTCTCTTTACTCAATATTTTTTCGGAGTCGGTAAATTCCGCTATTTATTTGCATTTCTTGTTATTTTTTTCTTTCATAAGACAGAATAATCTCTTGCAAAACCAAATGATATATATAATGCCAGGAAAAGAATACCGTTGGTGAAATTGTAACATAAAAAAATAATTCGCCGCACAGTCAGGCCATTTCGGGGGGCCCCTTAGGGAGCATAAGACGGAGTCGCAGTGGACGGAGAAACTTATTAAACTTTTCGTGCGTTAAGGGGTTAAGTTTGTTTTTAGATCATTTTACCCAAAAAATAAATATTCAGAAATCAAGGGAAAATTGCATACGTGCGTAAAATTCTTGGAATAAGAAATGAACATTTTTCAAAGGGGAATACGATTCCTGCAGACAAGGTCTCCATCAAGACAAAAACAATATGTTAGACGGATGAAAGATAAGATAGATGTATGGTGCTTCAATAAGCTGCTGGTCCATTGAACGGCAAAAGGGAGGCGCTAAATATAAAAACTGTTATATCTAAAATCTGTATTAGCAAAAAAGAAACGGATAGATGCTTGGGGTAGATCTGGTTTGAGCTTAACAAAAAGTATTCATGCCATTTTTGGTCTAGGGTCAATAGATTCATAGTAAAAAATTGGGTAACGCAAAAAAGGTAGTGTTCTGACATTTTTAAGCTGAAAAAAAATTTTGGGTCGATTTTTATTGTCATACAAACGTAAATTTTATCTCAATACCAATTGTACATCTTGCGAAGACAATAAACATAATAATTGTTCTATATATTTATTTAAACAGAACCCTGCCAGTCAAAGAACAGTGTTGAAGTTTTTTTTATAGTGAAAATCGCATTTCCTGTATAGATACGGGAAAAGGTCAAAGCAGCAAAGTTGTAGTGCTCCAAAAATCCTGCCTTATACTCGTTACAAATCCGCTTTTACCCATATTTAGACCGACAAATGGCAAAAGCTGTTTTGTGCACGGTAACTGTTGCAACGTGCACACCGTAACCCACAATTTACACACTTTATAACGTAAATTATTACATACACACACGGGGCTATGTAGTAGCAGTACCCGATGGATGGATTGGTTCGAGGAGGCCGACAAAAAATAACTCGTCACAGGGAGCCTCTGTCTCTGACTTCTTACTCTTGTCTCTGTCTTTTACTGAATAGTGACACTATTTTTTTACGGCGTCAGTCTTCCCAACCCATCCCGTTGAAAAGACCATGTCCCCGAGAACGACTGTCCCCTTTCATGTACTAAGACCAAGTTGAACCAGACTGTGAACCAAAGGTGAAGGTAAATCATAACGAAATCATAAAAAAATTAGGTTTTAACCTTTGTCATGCTTAATCATCATGCTGTTCTAAAAATTGATCCAGGGGTCTGTATTCCTTTTGTATCTTTTTATAGGACTTGCAAGCGGGTTTTTTTTCGCCAGTGGTCTAGAGTCTCTAGTTCAGTGGTTTACTTAAACCCTTTTTTTGTGCTCGTACCCTTTGAGATCTCATAGTTTGTCTCGTACATATCAGAAAAAAGTATAATTAGAGTAACGAACCTTTTATTCACTAACTACAATACTACATAGTACACAATGTTACATTTCAGTGACTCTTTTGTTGTTGCATTTCATCAATTATGATGATTGAAACGAGGTTCCCGAAGTGCCACACAAAAGTCTTCACTTGCATCCAGACGGTTCCTAAACTTTGTGTTGAGGTTTTAGTATGTTGAAAAACGCATAAAAACGTGGTTACAAATGGCACAATGACCTCCAGAGGTCTTTCTGCTAACTGTGGGAAATGTTTTGAGTTGTGCACACCAAAACATATCTAGCTGCATTGTTCAAACTGCATTTGGATTCTGTCGTTGGCCTGCCGCTCAACAAGATCATCTTTCAACATATTACTGTTATTCATGAAACCATTTTTAAAAATTTCACTCGTCCCCAAAAAATTCCCCTATTATCCCCTTAATCGCCCTTCATTTTTTCACCCTTCGTACCCCCCCAAAACTTCTCTTCAAAAAACTCATTTAAAGAGTTCCAATCCCTTCCCTTTAATGACCACTCCAAAATTATTTTTTTGAAAAAACCCTTTTTTCATTTCATTTCCCCCCCTTCCTCCCCCATATCAATCTTCTCTATACACTTCGTAGCCAAGGACAATTCCCCTTTTTTATTTTATTCACCCTTGTCACCTTGGATTTAGCAACCCTTATTCCGTGGCGGCCGTATAAAAGGGTGGGAGCCACCCCCCACCTCACTTCCGGTGTATGTTGTTTTTTTCACCAAATTTATCAAGACTAACAAACAAAAAATATTATAATGTAATTTTAAATAGATATTTAATTTTCAGAAACCGACCCCCTGTAAGGTTTTCTATTTTTGGGGGTTCAGGGCCCGTGTTGGCCACTGCTCTGTGCCAAGACTCGCCGGCAATTTTTAAGTCCGGCCCCATGCTGCCCCTAGTGACGGGAAGGGGCGGGGCACCAGGGAACGGCCTTTATTTCAAGTAAAATTTTCATTCTACCATCACCACCTCAGCCGTCCCCTCTACTGCCAACACTACCACCCCCACCATCCCTTCTACCACCACCACTACTACCATGCCCTGAAATCCGTGAACTTGAGATAGGTAGAATTTATGTATCCTTCTGTTGTGTGAAGCTTGCAGTCCCCTCTTTTATTTTATCACGAGCCGCCACTGTTCATTGCACCCTTCATATTCCCCCTACAACGTCCTGACCAACCATAAACAACTCAACATGAAATAAACAACTTATAACATAACTTTATATGGCTTGTATATTAGAAAAACCTTCATCATGCGACCCTACGAACAGTGTGCGAGTGCTCTTCAGCAACCTTAGAACAATGAACAAATATGGTGGAAAAACTAACAAATATGGCGGATGGATGTTCGCAAAGATCGTTTGAAAATTCCTCTAAACGCGTTACGAACGTTTCAAGATCAATCTAAGTGCAAAGATGATCTTAGAGACGCGTTACGAACGTTTGAACATCCGGCCCCTGGTGCCTAGCCGCTGCCAAGGGGAGGCAGTGATATATATATTCTGTATGTACAAAAGGAAGCTGTAAAACCAAAGAGGAAATAAACACAAGCCGGAGATCCCATTTTCTTTGGCCCTCGGAGAGAACCTGACATAGCCACTTAACACCCCTAATGGATGTAATAAGCACACGGTGCGTCCCATTCCAGACAAGGAGAAACACTAGTTATATGAACAATGGTATGGCAGCTTCCTTGCAAGGCACAGTCGGCCGCTGAAAGCAAGTCAACGACTCCAAGCGATATAAAAACTCCCAAGTTACGAGATGAAGGTAATAATTTCCGTACAGAATAATGCAGCGTAACTGTAATATATATATTCTGAAATATGGAGTTGCACAATATTGAATATTTTTTTTCCGCATTTTTAATACATTTGTTGGAAGCTTATGCAATGGAGAAGAAAGTGAATGGGATGTTTGGGTGGCGTGACCGTCACAGGTCTGCCACACTCATGGGAATGTACAATTTGGTCTCAATAATGTTATAAAAAAGTTTAAATCGAAGAGGAAATATAAATATGTTTCCTGGTGTTGATTTTCATGGACCAGCGGCCTCCTGTGGGACACATGACACAATGAGGTAGTCAAGAGCCTGCCATCACATTTTTAGTCTCTCTTTAGGTTTTTTTTTCTCTCTCTCTCTCTCTCTCTCTCTCTCTCTCTCTCTCTTCTTCTATCTCTCTCTCTCTATTTTTATATATATATATATATATATATATATATATATATAGAGGAGAGAGAGAGAGAGAGAGAGAGAGAGAGAGAGAGAGAGAGGAAGAGAGAGGAGAGAGAGAGCCACTCACATACACACATACAAACCCTACACCTATGGTTTGCCCCTATCGTTACATTCGTATTATTCTCGCACAATGTCTCGCTGTTGAAAGCTTCTCAAAAAGAGAGAAGTGGTGGGTGGTGTTGCTTTTTTTTTTTACAATAAACCACACTCCGCTACGCTAGTTTTTTTCTGATTCGTGTATTAATGGCCTTTAAACAAAGCAACTCAAACGATATGTTTTCCTTTTTTTTTTTTACTGAAACGAAAGATATCTTTACTCGCTTGCGTTATCGTTTTTGCCCTCACTATTACTCCCGCTTGAAAGCAAAACTCGGCACAGTTTGCGAGCATATCGTGAAGGTTTTTAACATTGCCGTACGCCAGGCCGGGCTGTCTTAAACTCATTAACCCTTGACTCGCCTAATTTGCTGGCAGGATGCATCTCGCAACGCTTGCAAACACATATTACTGGAGGAAAGCTCGAATGGTGATAACTCTTGTTAAGTGCCTATTAAATTAAAGCTCCTATTAAAGCATCCGCCACTCTTGGTTCTGGAAAGTTAAAGTAATCGTCCTGACCATTTCATCATTCCTGATTTAATGCAGTCAAAATATAGCCATTATCGAGTATATCAACAATAATGTTGTCACTTTTTGCATCCAGTCACCCGTTTTTAATAATCCGCATTCAAAATCTGTAAATTCCCCGACCTTCCAAAACGCTCCTGACGACTTACTTGCAAACGACGCATCACGGTATGTGGCGTCACATACCTCCTCCCAATCCCGAGGTAATCTCCCAATCCCGCGGTAATACAAAAGCACGCAAAATTAGAAATAAATTAAAGAAGAAAGAAGAAAGTAATTGAAGAATTTTGAGTATTTCTGATATATTTCTTTCGCTATATGGCATATACTTGCATCCTTTATGGGTACAGCAAGACAGCTGTGCCTTTTCCAGAGAGCTTATCACCCGTTTTCGACCTATACGGCCACGATAAATGTGTGGATAAGTGTGTGCACATGGGGAGAGGCAGGCTGTGTGCTGCAGTTGGTCGGCCTCATGGGGCGTCGCATTTTTCCCGCGCTTTTTACAAAAGTCATCTTTTTAGGGAAATAAGGCGTGGAAATGAATTATTGTTTGTGGATTAGGTATTTTGAATGAACATTCAACATAATAATGCGAAGAAAAAATGGGTCTGGATGATTATTTTAAGGGACAGATTGCCTCCTTTAGCTTCCTCCTCTGGTTTTCCACGTATCCAGCCTGACATTGCAAAATAGGCAGTGTTTTCTTCTACTTCAAATTTCGCTAAACCTACCCCTGAATATACACTGTCTCCCAAGAAGGAAGCCTTGACCACTAATTCGTCTAATCTTATGGGAATGTCACCAACAATATTTTTTTTTCCCTCATCTTATCGACCAATTAGCCTGAGGTTATTGAATTAATTCTTGAAAAATTATTGAAACTATAATTCGTAATTACATCATGGTGAAATCCTTTTAAGATAACCTAATATTTAATTAGCAACATGGTTTCCGTAGTACATGTTCCTGCTTGACTAACCTAATCGACCTATAGCTCTACATAACACTATACACTTCAGTGACACATATACAATTAAGTCTGTAGTAGTGGTGGACCGAATATTCGCATTCGCAATTGCGAATATTCGCATGTTTTTTTCAATATTCGCATTCGCATTCGCATTCGCACTCCCACTCGTAGTTATTTGCGAGCATGCGAATATTTTGCCCAAATCAATAAACTTAAAAAAATAAGAAAACAAATAACAAGTGAACATAATATTACACAAGCAAACATATACATAATTTAATAGTTTAGCGTTAAGTTAAGTTAGTTAAAAGAATGGGGTAAGTAGGCGTAGTGGTAGCCTAGGCCATAGTCCCTCGAACACTACCTCCATCCTCTACCCTCCAACAGTGTGGCAGCCGTTAATCTCAAGGTCACTGTTACAGAGCTCAACTCATTGCCTCGTGCGCTATACTGCAATAAGCATATACGCGATCTTCTCTGTCACCAATGAGCACACTTAACTTTCTTTGAAAGTATTGTTTGAACAGTATTGCAGCAGCCTACTGCGTAATGGCGTCCAGTCACATCAGTGTGGTTTGGTATTACGTATATCGAGAGTATCTCTAATTACATTGCAAAGTGTAAACTTTGCAATAATTATTATTCGTGTAAGTATTCGTGTAAGAATGGGTCCATAGAAAATTGAATGGAATTTATTTTAGACTTCATATTTTTATGGCTGAACTCTTACAATACATACAAAATATGTCAGTTACCTGTATGATATCAAAAATAGCGTATTACTTGAAATATGTAATATTCGCAATTCGCATTCGCTTTCGCGAATATTAAAACCAAATATTCGCATTCGCGAATACGGAAAATAGACATTCGGTCCATCACTAGTCTGTAGTGATGCTAAAATTCGTAATATATGGCGCCTGGTGACATTAATGCAGTGGCGACTATAGTGTTGTTGACGGTACATTTATTTCACAAGATGTTGTTTCAGCAAGTAGTGAATATTGTAATTGTTCGTGAAATTACTTTAGTCTTATGGTCTTTTAGCCATCATGGTGTTTCATGTCTTATCAGCGGCACGAGAAGCTCCTGGTCGTCTTCCCCGCTGACTGTAGTGCTAACTGGGCCTAATGCTGGGGGCAAATCTAGCGCGGGGCATTTCTACAATTAACCCCTTCAGGCCCAGAACGTCATTTCTATTGTATTGACCTTTAGACGCTTTTTAGTGCATATAAACACTTATATAGATATGACCTGTTTAGTATCCTTGTCCACTAACTCATTTGGTATATTCAGTTACTTTTCCTGATTTCATGACTAACAACAGACGATTTTTTTAAACAAAGAAAAGGTCTGGGCGTGAAGGGCAGTGTTGCCAACCGTAGGGAAGAATTATTAGAACTATTAGATAGTTCCTATCTCGGAGCAGCCGACGCCACGCAAGACTTGCACGAACTACACATTGCAGTGAAATAAAGAGAAATGACCAATCTTGGGTGGTCAAGAGATGTTGTAGCAGCTCTATGTGATATGTTTAGGGAAAATAAGTGTTGTATATAGGGAATATAGCTGTATGCTTTTGTATGGTAATAGTGATATAGTGTAGATGAGAGGAGAAAAATAAAGATGAATGGAGGAAAATAAAGTGTTTGGTAGAGTAGGGTAGGATAAATAAATAGGTTTTTAACTCTATATATACAAGGCACGTGCATGATTGGTACATGCGTGTTATTTAGATATTTTTTACGTATGATTTAGATATATAGTTAAGTTTTGAGTTGTTGATGAGAAGTTATGACGGAAAATGTTGATAAAAACTAATATTTAATAGGCTGCGTGTGTTTTTACTACAAAAACGGGGATAATATTATATGTTATTTGTTCATGATTTAGTAAGTGACAAGTAAAGTTTTCAGTGGTTTATTTATGGTTATCAAGAGGGAAGGATATTTTATCGATGCCAGTAGAAGCAGAGTAGCTAAGATAGAATAATAAAGATCTTAGCTACTCTGGTAGGAAGAGGCTCGTAGCCGAAACGCCGTGTGACAACACGCGCACTTTTTGCCACCACTGCGGGCATCTTTTGGTAGCAAAATACCAAAAGATGCCAGAAAATATTGTAAAGTGACTTTTGGGTATGTCACTTTTTAGGGTGAGCAGAAACAGATAACTCTGCTTTTGATAGTGGTTTATTAATTTGGGTAAAAGGTAACACAGGTGAGGTGACTCGCGGAGTGGTGAGTTGCTCCTGCCGTGGATTTGGATGGCTTGTGACTTGAAGGCTTGTGGTTGCTGGTACGGAGGTCTGTGTTCAAGTGTCTTGTCTCTACCAGAGATCCTTTATAAAGAGCCAGGATACTCAAGACCTGACACCTGATGATCTGACTACCTGACGATCTGACTACCTGACACCTGATGATCTGACGACCTGACACCTAATCCCTTAATGGGCAGTCGGCGAGATCATAGGTGATGTCGCCATGAAAAGTGGGAGGCGACTACGAGGAGAAGGCATTAAGAGAGAGGCGTGACCTGACGGGTAATTAACCAGGTGTTCCAGGACCAGACATCAAGTATACTGAACACCGAACACAGAACACGGTTGAACACATAGTTGAACACTAATAATACTAATACTACATATGCTCGGTGACGCTACCCGAGATGTCCTCATCTCGTCAAAAGGAATAATCATGAAACTGAACAAAGTAGATGAGACACAATAGAAATGGACACAAAACATACCAATCTATATATATTAGAATAGAAAATAGGAGAAGGACACAGGAAAAGGATACGTACTCGTAAAATATAATGTGGAAAACATAAATCGTGGAAGGTACCGGCATGGTACAAAATATATACATATAACTAAACTAATCTAAAACATAGACATAAGAGTACGAAAAAAATATTGAAACATACAATCCTATGTACAAAATTACATCATGAGGTACATGGAAAAGAGAAACAAAAGGAGTTACTTCTCACTACTACGGAGGAAATAACGGTGGCTAGAGGATTGGGGAGCTGGTGAAGGAGTAGTAGAAGTAGCTGGTTGAGGCTGTGATTGAGAGGGGTGAGATTCAGCAGGAACGGGGTTAGGGTCCTCACAGTTAAGGCCTGTGGAAACTTTCTTAAGAGAATCAAGGTGGGCAACTTTCCTAGTGCCGTCAGTTAAGTGAAGCAACTGAACCTTATTCCCATGTTCCTGAGCTATGACCCGGAAGGGGCCGTCAAACTTAGGGTCTAATTTGGAGTGTTTTGATTGCAACAAGGGAATACACAATGTCACCTACGTCAAGTGTAAATGTGGAATCAAGAGCTTGTGAAGACACGGGAGAGTCGCATGCAGTGGAGGAGACAATGTCAGTGTGAACAGAGTCAGGAAAAGCTCTAGATTGTTTCAAAACCTCTGGAATGAAACGTTCACGCAATATAGATTCCATGTAAGCGTGGGTATAGGTCTATCTGTTGTTGGGTTAGAGCAGGACGGCCAATGAGAGCGTCAGCTGGAATGGTTATGCCGTCTGCTATATAGTAAGTCAGGCTGACAGGTGGCAAGTCAGGACATAGGTATGTGTTAAACATAACTTTACCTAGAGTAGTGAGTGCGGTTCCATCGATTCCACAAAGTTGCAGGTCAGAAGGTTCTAAAATGATTAATTTACGATGACGCACAAATCTGATGTTATCAAAGCACTCTTTAGTCATGATATTTACTGAAGAACCTGTATCAACAAACAAGGTGAAGTAGTGCTGGTTGACTTCAGCTTGTAAAATCATTGGGTCCTCCCAAAGTGTATTAGAAATGGTATACAACGGGAGTGAAGGTTCATCTGTGTGATCTGGTTCGTGTTTCTTGGAGGAGTGCACGTCGTGTGGTAGTCATTGAGGGTTATACTGTTGTGAATGGCGAGGAGATTGTGGTCCTTCACGACCGTCAGAGGTGTCGTGTTGCTGTGAATAGCGAGGAGCGTTTGTTCCTACGCGACATTCAGAAGTGTCGTGACCACATTGACCATGGTGATCACAAAAGCGTGGAACATACTGCCGGTTTGGAAAATGACGTTGTCGTATGAAGCAACGCTCGATAGTGTGTCCCTTTTTTTTTGCAGTAATAGCAATATGTGGCAGGTGAGTGATTAGCACGGGACTGTCGTGAATGTGAAGATGAGCGTTGTCTTTGGAGATTGTTTGAGGGTGAACGAGTGTTTGAGTTGAAAGGAGGACGAGAAGTGCTTCGTGGTTGGTGGTGTTGGTGTTGGTGTTGTGTAGATACAGCAGCAGACATAGAAGAATGTGCATTGTTGCAAACACTAGTGACGAAGAGTCCTCAAAATTGGAAGTAAATGCAGTTAAGGTGTCTGTTGGAGCAAAGTGAAAGTGTTTATCAGACGCCTGTTTAGCTGTGGAAGGGTGTATGAGGAACATATAAGTGTAGTATCCAAAAAGGTTAGCGACAGCTTGTAGAGTCATTTTCCCATCTTCGTCAACCCATTCCGAAAATTCTAGCTGTCTTATTAAGTCTAACTTGACGTTAGAAGATTGTTGTAAGGCCGACATAACTGGGATAGGGTGTTCTTGCCTTTTGTGAGTGTCTGCAAGTCTAAAGAGTGGAGCAAGGATACCGGATTTCTGACTGCCACTGAAATATTTATTGAATGTGGCCTTATATTCGTCATATGTCTTAATTGTCAGAAATAAATCACTCTGCAGGTATTGTCCTGCAAGGCAGTTAGACAAGTCACATCGGGACTTTAGTTGAGCTATTTTGATTGTATCTTCAGTGATGTTACGACGCGCGATCTCATCGTCAACATCTTTGAGTAATATGTGTACAGGAATATTGTTGCCTGTGAATTTGGGAAGGGAAGGAACCTCATGCACCAAGGTGACTGAAGTTGGCGCTAGTGGTGGCATGATGACAGGTGAATTTGTGAAGAAGAAAGGAATAAAAATATCCGAGTACACTAACAGTTATGGCAAATAATGATAATATCCTAGATAAGAGTACGTAGATATGGAAAACACGCGAGAGAACGTGAATAAAAGTGAAATAACACAGTGTACGTTGGAGAGTGTTAGTGTATCACTTATGTAACAAAAGCATATGTGAGTGTGGAGTGTCAGTGTATCACTTATGTAACAAAAGAAAAAAAAAGCAAAGGACTAAATAAAAGAGCCGTTACGCTCACAATGTACAAATACCGTAACTCAGTGGAAACCCATAAAGTCCAAAGGGCAGGAGTATCAGACACGGACAGACACTGTGAGGCGGACGCTGTAACAGTCACACAGCGTTGCGGGTATGACAGGTCAGGATACCTAGGGAGGTCAAGTTCTTATCAGCACACAATCCTAAATAAAAAAATAATAACAAGGTGGAAACACAAAAGAGATGGCACTACCAAAAAATTGAAACCAGAAAATGAATGTAGACACAAGCTATAGGGTATTGAAAGCACATGGGAAAAAATATAATAATGATATGGTACTTAACGAATGTTTGAAGACTTGGTGGAGGATGCTGTGGAAGGAGATGTGGAGGAGATGAATCGAAGCGGCGCGGCGTGGAAAAGCAGAGACGAGGTGGACTGCCTGCGTGTGGATGAAAGTGATGTAGACAGCTTCGATGGTGATTGAGGAACCGCGTATGTGGATGCGTAGGGCAGCCTGGTGGGAATGCCGTGTGGAGATCTCGTAGAAGCACGTGGAGGGGCGCGAAGGGTGGCCCGGTTTTGAGATGACGTGGGCGGCCAGGCGTTGTCGTGGATGTGGTGGAGGAGGCAGGCGTGGAACGTCACGTGGTGGTGGAGGTGGACGGCAGGCGTGGAACGTCACGTGGATGTGGAGGTGGAAGGCCTCGGGGGTGGATGTGGTGGAGGAGGCGGCAGCGTTGTCCCACGTGGAGGAAAGTGGACGATGTTGAATTACGCAGCGTGGAAGTCCGGGCGGCGTAGGTGGAAGCGATGTGGCGGTGTGGCGTGGAAGTCCGGGCGGCGTAGGTGGAGGCGATGTGGCGGCGTGGCGTGGAAGTGATTAACCTGTTACCATATCCCACTTGCTGTCACCATGTGTAAAGTGACGTTATTGGTTTGGGTACCATATCCCACCGCTGTCACCATGTGTAAAGTGACTTTTGGGTATGTCACTTTTTAGGGTGAGCAGAAACAGATAACTCTGCTTTTGATAGTGGTTTATTAATTTGGGTAAAAGGTAACACAGGTGAGGTGACTCGCGGAGTGGTGAGTTGCTCCTGCCGTGGATTTGGATGGCTTGTGACTTGAAGGCTTGTGGTTGCTGGTACGGAGGTCTGTGTTCAAGTGTCTTGTCTCTACCAGAGATCCTTTATAAAGAGCCAGGATACTCAAGACCTGACACCTGATGATCTGACTACCTGACGATCTGACTACCTGACACCTGATGATCTGACGACCTGACACCTAATCCCTTAATGGGCAGTCGGCGAGATCATAGGTGATGTCGCCATGAAAAGTGGGAGGCGACTACGAGGAGAAGGCATTAAGAGAGAGGCGTGACCTGACGGGTAATTAACCAGGTGTTCCAGGACCAGACATCAAGTATACTGAACACCGAACACAGAACAACGGTTGAACACATAGTTGAACACTAATAATACTAATACTACATATCGCTCGTGTGTCACGGCCTTACACATCATAACATCAGCTGTTTAATCGTCTGTGGGGATCAGTCACTCTACCTCCGTAGTTTGACTTCAGAAAATATTAGACAATGGAAAAGACTGGTGCAAGGAAACCTAAAAAATCTAGAAAGAAAAGAGGCGAACTCTCAAAGGAAGACAAGTCTCCGCCAAGAAAACAACGCTTCAGATCTAAAGGGCTGAAGGTAAGTCACTTAGCGTGTTCATGTAGCAACTTCAGGTTCATGGAACCATCTTAATTGTCTCCGTGCAATTATAATACAATATTGTAGAATGATAAGCAGGTTGTACACCATTATTACCATTTCCTTCACTGTATAGTATATTCACATGGTACTAGTAAGTGAAGAATATTAGGCAAGGTCAATGTTTAACTCGTTATGTAATATAAATTTTCTGAGCATCATTAATCTGGTCCCTAATGTTGCACTTTATAAAAAAAAAACGTGTTATGTGCATTTCATGTTTTAATATTTTTTAAATTTCATGTAGGGACAGGCGCGGGGATATTGGCATTGTACGTAGGGACACGTTAGGGACTTTTCATGGTTTCTGTAGAGATATTTGGACCAAATATGAGTGTAAATGAGTAGGCAACACTGCGTGCGCGCCGCGCTACCAAACCTTAGGGGCCTACTCGCCAGGTATTTGCATCAAGAATCTTGAAAAAACTTGGTCCATCTTGATTTGATTCTGTCCTCGCGCGCGCTTTGGAGCATGTTTTCGCACTTGATATGGTCCACATTTAACATTGCTCCAGAGGTGTTTTCGATATTCAAGTGCAACTTGAGTAACATGGCTTCTTCCTCCGCATCTTTACAAGTCTCCCACTACGGACATTATCTCCCTCGAAATGCAAGTACCGTGTAAGATTAGGACATGAAACAAATAGAAGGAAGTGTGTTAGGTGTGGCAGGAGAAGCACATATGTAGATACCCGGGTAAACATTAGTGAAACATGATATATCGGTACGCTAGTAATCTGTGGCTTGGAGGTCCTCTTCGATATTTTAATTGTTTCATATGTGACTTGTTATGGAAGATGAGATGCTTAAATAAGTTGAATGAAATGAGTTAGGTGTCATAGATGAAGTACACTTAGGAAATACTGGCGTGAATATCACAAAGACACGAAATTAGAGCTCCATGTAATTCTGTGTTTTGCCAAGCTCTCAGTCGACAATGAAATTGTATAAAAGTGACTTTTTATGGGTGATGACGGCTTTAATAAGGTGAATGAAGTGAGTTAGGTTCGTAAGAAGAAACATACATTGTGAACACGATAAGTGGAACTGTCCCCGCCGTAGGCGAGTGTTCCAATTTTTGGTAATTTGGTACTTACAATCAGTAAAGTAAGAGGTTGAAAGTACTCTTTTCCTATGTGTTTTGATGCGTTAAGAATGATGATATCCCTCAAAATCGTTGGAAATGCATCATATTGCAGTTATCTCGCCTTTTTCCCTGCTTTAGGTTAGACTTCTCGACCAACGCCCAGGTTAGGTTAGTGAACTAGCGGGGAGGTCCGCCCCCCCCCCCCCCCCGTTATGTTAGGTTAAATAACCAATGTCCATGTATTGTATTAAACTGCAGTTTTACCGTTGAGATTTTTGGAGGAATAGGTAAGTAATTCCCGTAGACTTTATCGGTTATTCTATTTTTATATATTTCCGAGCTTATGTATTTCCGTAGAATGTTTTTCCGGATACATCTTACGTTATCCACATAATATACTATCAGTACAAAACTAGTTGCCATTTTCCCCGCCCAAAACCCCGCGTTCCCGACGGGTCCCCAGGTTTATTATGAAGTATGATAACTGCTAAATAAGGCATTTCCGACGTTTTTAATGTGACTATCAGTCTTAACACATCATAATACATTGGAAAAGAGTAATTTTGACCTCATACTCAATTACTGGTTGAAAGTACAAATTTAACCAATTTTTCACGTCCGCGAATGTTCCTATTTTCGGCGACAGTTCCAATTACTGATTTTGATATTACAGTACCCAATATTTACATGTAATCATCTTTTACCTGTGATTCTCCATTTTGAGATTAAATTCCATCAATAGCTTGCAATGCTTAGTAAGGTAAGGTTAGGTTAGGTGACAAATGTCAAGGTTAGGTTAGTGAATGAATGAATAGTTATCCCTATTTGTATAAGACATAACAATTGAATACTTCTCGCCAATCAGGGAGTACGATGGGCGGCATGATCGCAGACCAATCAGCTTTATCCGTAACAGGCAATGGAGCTCCTGGATCTGCATATAGCAGATTGGCCTGGGATTCAAATTCCTCTGAAGTTGCCCACGGGCCAAAACTAAATCGGAATAAAGTACTTGTTTCTTAGGCCATGTTTCCCTTTATCCTCCGCTATGATTCCACTGCGAGACAAGTGCCTCCCCAACTTCATTCACTTATTTCTGTGTGCAGTCCTTCCCTAAGATGAGTCACTTCCTCCTCAGGGAACTTGGGAATGGTAACTTTATAAATTGAACACTCTGTTATCATGGGAAGACCCTGGAAATCCTATCATTAATGTAAGTAAACTTATTTTAACTGTCACGTGGCCATCAAAATGCCTCATCATGTCTCATCGCCATGGGTTATTATAATGGACGAGAACTGCGCGGTCGCTACCGCCGTCAGCACAGACCTTACAGGCTTACTTTTTCTCTATTATTTTCGGTTCAGTATATTGTGCAATAGTTATTCACATCTGGAAACCAAAAATAGAACTTATTTTTATATAATAATTGCTGAGTTAGGTTACGTTTAGTTTTGGTTATGTTAGATTTAGGTTATGTAAAGGTTTGGTTTAGGTTTAAGGTAGTCTTGGGTTAGGTTTTGTTGAGCTATTTAGGTTAAAAAAAACAAATTTGATGGTGCGCGATTGCCCGAGTGGTTGGCGCCGCCAACTTCTGCGGAATATTTCCCATTAAAATACCTCCATTAGAAAAAGTGCTACTTTTATGCAAGGAAAACCTAGTCAGAATCTCAGAAAATGAACGCGCAGTCCTCATCCATTTTTACGAGGCCGTGTGCGAAATACCGACACCGAAATACACCGAAATACATACCACATACGGTATATTTGGGTATGTGTTTGGATGTATTTCGATATTAAGAGTTAATACCGAAATACACCAAAATACGTTCTTGAAATATATGTACAGTATATATTCTTGATACCATATTTTGGTATTGAGACATAATACATACATAGAAATGCGTCTTTCTGTATATGTTTATATATTTCGGTATGTTTTCAGGGTTATTCAGGGAATGCTATTCATGGCGAAGTCCTTATCAGCTGGATGAGGGAAAAGCGTTTGTTTACATATGGCGCCGGACAAAAGGCTTCCGCTGGGTGACTCCCAACTCAAGTTAAAGTTTTAGATCGTACTCAACCGTACTCGCGACACACACCTCCGAACCAAAAATGGACCATAATGATTCTTTCATGCCAAGTGCATTTTGGTATGAAATACCTCGCGAGTAGCCCCCTCAAATCTTCAGTGAAGTTCAGTCTTCCCCGAGCCGTCCGTGGGAGAGCACGCTCGCTCGGTGTTCACCTCGCTATGCAGTAAACATTCCCACCCGTGGAAAGTTTTGCTGCTGGTGTTTCACGAGTTTCTGCCAGCACCTCTGCCCTTGGAGTCGCTTCACAGACCCCAAGGCGAACCCTGAAGGTTGGGTGCGTAGGCCCATTACATGAGGGGGCCCCTTAGAGGGGTACTGAAAAGGTCTGTGGAGAGGGAACGCAGGGACTCTGATAGGTCCGGTTTAGTCCCGAGAGGGGCAGCGTCAGGGCTGGTACGACGCCGTTTAGACGGCGGCCAGTTTAGCCCTCCTGACGCTGTAGGATAGTTGCTGGACGAGTTTACCATCCCCCGTCAGGAAGCTGTGTTTCTGCCTTTGTGGCAGTCTGTTTTTGTTAGGTTTTTATTAAGCTCTTTTTCTGCCTCTGCCCTTTCTGCGTTATTTTCCGAGTCATGCCCCACTCTAACGGCATGGCCAAGTTCCACTCTCCTCGCCCTTTGTCAGGAGAGGAACTATCGCCCAGCGATAGATCAGTGAAGCATGCATCGAACCATCCTCGCAAGACGAGACAATCTGTTGCTTCACACCGCCTCTCTCCTGACGTCACCGCCGCTCCTACTCCTGCCCCTCACCCAGATGTTCCCACTCTTTCCATTGCCGTGGACCAACTACGGATGTTCTGAAAGGAGCTGGCACTCGGCACTGCCACCTCCGTGGCCACGTCAACGTTATAATATAGCCTTGTTTAACTCGCTATGTAATATACATTTTCTGATCATCATTAATCTGGTCTCTAAAGTTGCATTTACAAAAAAAATCGTTATGTGCCTTTTTTGTTTTAACATTTTGTTTATTTCATGTAGGGACAGAGGTGTGGAGATATTGGCATTGTACGTAGGGACACGTAGGTTTATGTAGGGATATTATGACCAAAAATTGAGTGTTATTAGTAATGAGTAATTCAGTAGAGATGGAAAACTATTTTTTTTAGTGATTCGAGTTTTTATGAGTGACTCACTGAAAAGAATCGGGTACTTGAGTCACTCGATTCACCGAGTCAGTAGCCTGCGTGGCGCGTGCTGCACTGGATACTTTTGCCAGCTGAGCCAGCTATACTTGAATGTTGGTAATACATGAATTCCACTACTCTGTTCAACATGTCTTATTTGAAACCTGTAATTTGACTCATATTCAAGCTTTAAAGCCGAGAAGTTGTACCTGTCTGCGCGATTGCACAGAAGTAGTAGTCGACTGTTGACTCGGCTGCACTCGAGTAGCCAGCCCAGTATGGAGTTGCGCTCGCTCGCTTATCACCTGTTGAATCATTGAATGTCGCCCACTCCCTTCCACTCACTATTGATTCGCATTAGACTATGGACCTGTTACAAGAACATTTTAAATATCGTGGCAAAGAATGAAACGCATACATTTAAAAATAATCATCGTGGCAAAGAATGAAACATACATTAATAAAAATTAAAAAAAATCGTTGCAAAAGAATGAAACGCATACATTAAAAAAAATAATGTTATTTTTCCTTTTAAACAAATAAATGTTTTACATATTTACTTAAAAAATAAACCATATTCATTTCATATTATCCATTTCAACTGTGGTGGCTAAATTCTTGTTCTTCATAATATACTCTCATTACAAATTAGCATTTAGGAAAACGAAGTTCATGGACCTATCCAGGGCTAGGTCTGTTTCTCCTATCATGATTTGCCCTGTCTTGGAAAAGATGCACTGAAAATGATGGATGGATGGATGGATGGATGGCCACACTATGGATGGCACTGAAATAGCCACAACGCAGAGCCTAGTCTTCATGACTGCACAATTGTTCAAGAAAACTAAGGAGCGAGATCTCTACCATTCCAGTTGGCTGTTCGGGGGGAAACATACTGAAGGCAATAATTGTAGGGGTGCATGAGATGAGGTAAAAGAAGAGGGAGATCTATAGCAGACGAGGGGCGTGTGAGACTTGGGTAGGGAGGGAGAGAAAAGGGTGAGGGAAGGGGAGGACGAGGGTGAAACAGGCGGGACCAAGGAAGGGCATAAGTCAAGGTAAGGAAGATGGCAGTCTTGTGAGTCGCTTCAGGATCGTTCAGGAGGCTTTAAACATGATGTGGATGGAGGATTGGCTGATGTAGTGTTACTCTTGTAGGGTTAATTCAGTGTCTGGTTAAAATTATGCTGATTTTTCTGTCTTTAACGTAATATAAATGTAGTGAAGTTGTTGTTTCTGCCAATCTAAAGCTCACAAAACGCATATTTTTTGGGTATTCTCTCTCTCTCTCTCTCTCTCTCTCTCTCTCTCTCTCTCTCTCTCTCTCTCTCTCTCCTCTCCTCTCTCTCTCTCGTTCTCTCTCTTCTTCTCTCTCTCTCTCTCTACCTCTCTCTGTCTCTCTCTCTCTTCTCTCTAAACTCCTGCATTTCGTTTTCTGCTCTCTCCTCTCTCTCTCTCTCTCTCTCTCTCTCTCTCTCCTCTCTCTCTCTCTCTCTCTCTCTCTCTCTAAATCTAACCCTCTAGGCAGGTCAGGTCGCTAGTAGAGGGGGGGAGGGGAAGAGGGGGACTCAAGGGCGGCACGTGGAATATAATTGTTGTGTCGTGAGAAGACGTCGCCGCCTCGACCCTATAATCACGGGAGACGTAAAAATGGATCTAGTTTACATTCTTGCGCTCCCTCCAATCTCCATTATGTATTGTCTCGTCTTATTACTGTCCTGGTATACGGAAAAATAGAATCCGAGGCCGCTAAAGAGTGAAATAAACACGTAACTTATAGCTACTTATGATGCTATTATGAGTATCTCTTCATCTTAGATACTTATAATACAAGATACTTAGATACATATAATACTTATATACTTTTCTGTCTCAATTTCAAATTCAAGCAAACTCAGAGAGAAAGAGAAATAGACTATATATATATACTAGCCGCAAAGCCGCCCTCCGGGCGGACTTTTTGGCTAGCTCCTGCGGAGGGCTATTGGTGGGCCTTCGGCCCACCACCTGTGTTTGGTGGGCCTTCGGCCCACCAAACATGGACTCTCCAGATAGCCCCTTCTAACTTTCCTGAATTCATGGATGTAGAAATGTATGTATTCCCCCCACCCATTCACTCACCCATTACCCATCACCCCCCACCCATTCACTCACCCATTACCCATCACCCCCCACCCATTCACTCACCCATTACCCATCACCCCCCACCTATTCCCTCACCCATCACCCATCATCCCCAACCCATCACCCCCCACCCATTCACTCACCCATCACCCTACCTATCACTCACATACACCCTACATCAAGGTTTCCTCAATTCTCGCAACCCACTTTTTTTTCACAATTATCGCTAATAGGCTGCTAAAAAAAAGAAAAAAAAAGTGATCGGATCATCTCATAATTGGGCTTAAAACCTTCCCCTGGTCAACCCGATTCCAAAAATGTGCCATATGAGGTGATTGCGCCACGGGGGGCGGAACCTATACCAGACACACACACACACACACACACACACACACAGACAGACAAACTTTCGCTTATATTTACCATTACCCATCACCCCCCCCCCACCTATTCCCTCACCCATCACCCATCACCCCCAACCATCACCCCCCACCCATTCACTCACCCATCACCCCACACCATTACCCATCACCCACCCATTCACTCACCCATTACCCATCACCCTACATCAAGGTTTTCCTCAATTCTCGCAACCCACTTTTTTTTCACAATTATCGCTAATAGGCTGCTAAAAAAAAAAAAAAAAAAAATGATCGGATCATCTCATAGTTGGGCTTAAAACCTTCCCTGGTCAACCCGGTTCCAAAAATGTGCCATATGAGTTGATTGCGCCACGGGGGCGGAACCTATACCAGACACACCACACACCACACACACACACACACACCACACACAACACACACACACACAGACAGACAGACAGACACACTTTCGCTTTTATTATTATAGATTACCCATCACCCCCCACCTATTCCCTCACCCATCACCCATCACCCCCAATCCATCACCCCCCACCCATTCACTCACCCATCACCCCACACCCATTACCCATCACCCCACCCATTCACTCACCCATTACCCATCACCCTACATCAAGGCTTCCTCAATTCTCGCAACCCACTTTTGTTTTCACAATTCTCGCTAATAGGCTGTTAAAAAAAAGAAAAAAAAAGTGATCGGATATCTCAAAGGGGGGCTTATCCTTCCCCTGGTCAACCTGTTTCCCCAAAATGTGCCCATATGGGTGTTGCCCCACGGGGGGCGGAACCTATACCCCCCCACAAAACACACACACACCCCACACACACAAAAACCCCCCCAAAAAAAAAAAAAAAAAAAAAATTTTTTAAATTTATAATTATTTTAAAAATATATATATATATATAAAATATATATATATATATTATAATATAAATATATATATATAATTATATATTTTTATTTATTATTATTTTATATATAATATATAATATATATATATATTATAATATATATATATATTAAAAAGGGAAAAAAAAAAAAAAAAAAGGGGGAAAAAAGAGAGGAGAGAGAGAAAAGGAAAAGAAAAAAGAGGGGAAAAATGAAGAGAGAGGAGGAGAGAGAGAAAAAAAAAAAAAAAAAACAGAGTAAAAAAAAAAAACTACAGGTTTTCAAAGTCATTCCTATTATTTTCAAAACCATCATTAGAGCGAGCGCGAAGCGCTCGTGATCCCGGGGATAGGGGATTTTTCTCATTTAAGGGGCCCGACCCGGGCCCCGGGCCCCGGGGCCCGCCCCCTCCGACCGTCACCTTTTCAGGGGCTTTATCTTTGGGAAACCCGCTTTCCCTTGAACCGTCTTCGCCATTGATAGCCCCCCTCAAAACCATTTGTGTGACAGTTTTTTTTATCTACGGAGGGGTCAGCATGGCGCGTGGCGCGTGCTGCGTGGGCGTTTTCAGACAACGTTATCCACAAAAAAATGAGAAACGGCTGTCCCGCAAGTTGAAAAATTTGGTGTGTTTTTTGAGAAAAACACACCCAGCAAAGTCCACAGTCAAATCCGGGTGACCCCCACGTGCGCACGTCCGGCGGGTTTCTACGGGCTCGCTCGTCCCTCGCCGATTAAGGCGTCTTACTGTACTTATCACGGGTAACTCCTGGTAGTAATAATGATAATGATATAATAATAAGATAGATGGTGATTGTGATAATATTATCAGTAATAACAATAGAACAAAAATTATGATGATAATAATGAAAATAATAATAATTATTATGTTTAGTATAAAAATAATAATAATAAATAATAATAATGATATTATAATTAATAATATAATAATATTGAATAATAAGTATACGGTGCTAGTGAAACGTGGCAATGCGTTACCGCAGAGTTTTTTTCACTAGACTTTCCGTCTGTCCGTCTGTCAAGCTAAAGGCCGGTTCCCACTAGCCCGCTTCTACGGCCGCCGTTGCCGTACACCGCCCAACAATGACGTCACCATCATCACCGCTTGAGTGGTTGTAGTGGTAACCGGGCACAGTTTGCACCTCCGCTCGAGCGGACACCGCCGAGCGAGAGAGATGACTTGATTTTAACTTTGTACGGCAGCCGTACAGCGGTACGTACGGCGGTGCGGTAGACTTATTTGTGACGTCATTGTGACGTCATTGTTGTTCATTGTTGTTGTACGGCGGCCGTACAAGCGGGCTAGTGGGAACCGGCCTTAAGGGTCCGCCATTTTTGTCCTTATTTCAACCAAACTTTCAGGAAAGGTTAATGTCATCCCTGGGATGGTCTTCAACTTTAGTCGACCAGATTTATTCCATTGCTTCATTAGTTGAAATTAGTTTTATTTTGCATCCTGGGCATACTTACGTGCACAGGAGTCCAATGTTCTCTTCAATCTCTCTCTCACGGGGCAGACACACACACACACACACACACACAGAGATAGAGATAGATAGAGAGAGAGAAGAGAGAGAGAGAGAGAGAGAGAGAGAGAGAGAGAGAGAGAGAGAAAAAAAAAAAATCACATATTCAACTCAACAAACTAAAAAGCTAATATAAGGTCATGCACAAAGATATTCATACATTGTACACAAAGTAAACAAGAACCTATCGTTGCACAGGGTACCGATGTCTACCGTAAACATTCAATCAATCGCTGCTCTGACAACACAAGTGTATGATGCAAAAAGACTCTGCTTCTTGTGGTGTGTCCAGAAGATTGCTTTCACGTAAAAACTTAACCGCTGTTTCTTCTGTCAAGATGACACTTCTGTAGAATTCCTTCAACAGAATTGTAAAGGAGGAAATGTCAAACTGATGTTCTCGGCTTGAATTTTAGGAGGATACTGAGACATTACTTCGTTGATTCCTATTTTATAAGGTTGAGTAGGGTCCCGGTACTCAGGTCAGGTAAGGTCAGGTCAGGTGTGGACTTGTTAGACTGCACATTAAAGCTATGGGATAGTTATGTCAGGTAAGGTCAGGCGGGATCTTTGTAGACCGCACTTAGGGGAGCGTAGACTGCAGACCCCGATGTAGACCGCACGCTATAGTAGCACCCAATTGTGTATCATCTTCAGTGGCACAGACACAGCAGTAGTGAGGCTATCATTCCTTATATATGGCGCCTGGCGACATTAGTGCAGGTGGCGACTATACTGTTATCTACGGTAATACATCCTGCAATGATAATAATGAATTAACAGACATGGATATATAAAAACATTGGATCACCTGAAGATCCGTCACCCCAGAGTTTGGCAGGGTGACGGTTCTTCATGTGGCAACACCTGGGGTGACAGTTCTTCAGGTGGGGTCAAGACCTGACCTGACTTCACCTTCCAAGTGAGGTTAGGTCAAATGGGTAAAAGGGAGGAGTCATGACCCTCCAGTCAGGTAAGAGGACTATATAAAAGTAAGTGGGCTAAAATAAATGTTCTTAACCCCCCCTCCCTCTTTGTAACTTCCCCCACCTTTTCTCAAATAAAACTTGCAACTTGAAATCTTGAGAAATTTAGTCATAGGAGTCAGTCGACCATGGCACGCAATACCTTCCAAACTATAGCGTCTTACCACTGTTGTGTGGTGATTCCAATATAGTTATTCGGTGGCTTCAACAAAACAGATTTTTAAAGCGTGAAGTTAAGTGTGTTACTTGTGATAACTGGATGAATTGGACAAAATACTCCAAGATCGAAGGATGGTTTTCTGTGGAAATGCCAAACAAAAGAATCCCTGAAGTATAGATCCACGAAATAAATGTACTGTATTTTGGAATACTGAGTAAAGTATAATATATTTTGTATTTTGGAACACTGTATATTACTTTTATTTTAGTCAGTTTAAACTTTCACAAAAAGATGCATAACACAAAGGAATATATTTGTTAATACTAATTTTCTATATTACATTCACTGTGGGCTGGGGTGGCGGATCTTCAGGTGGGATATCCTGGGGTGACGGATCTTCAGGTGATCCAAAACATGTGATATATTTCAAAGGTGGGCATTCCGTAATTTTAGTCCGCAATTCCGCAACTTGGGGAATGGTAATTCGGTTGCGGAATTGCGCAATTACAGATGCCTGTAAAAATTGCGGACCTGCGAATTGCGGACCGCCAAAATTTTAAAGCGCAATCGCAATAACTTGCGGAATGGGTAATTCGGTTGCGAAATTGCGCAATTACGGATGCCTAAAAAAAATGCGGAATTGCGGGTTGCGGACCGCCAAAATTTTGAAACGCCAATCGCAATAATTGTGACGAACACCCCCTTTCCCAAAAATGGCAAGTGCCGCCGTGAACATAAGTTCCCCACCAAATATGGTGGAACGACACTGCCAACTGCCAATGACCGTGTTTTTGTCGTCCAAGCACCGTCTTGGATTACGAAGACTACTCCAATAACACCTGCTGAAATGTGTGTTATACTGCTTTGTGATTTTGTTTGCAATGTTTTGGACTGATTATTATTTCGGCCCCTACCAAGCTTGTTGTGTTTTTGTCGCAGAAACCAATCAGTTTTCAATTGCGAGAAAAAACGGTCTTCGTACCAAGACCATCTATACAATAGCATTGCCCCCATTCGTACCATAGCAAGCATCGTCCAAGCATCGCTAGCTAGTGTTGTAGCTAGTGTAGCACAGTCACTCACTCAGTCAGTGCGTTCTGGGACTTGGGATTCAGAGCGTGTACGCTCACTACACTGGCCGTGTGTGTGATTACTGATTTATCCTACATATACTGTTTGTTTTTGTTAGTGAATAAATAAGATTGCACAAATTAGACAATAGACCACTGTTACTGGCATGGGTTTGTGTTAGTAACCACTAACCATTTTCTATTGTGGTTAAAAAACGGGTTTATTAACTTATATATAGGATAACAAAAGGCTTAATAAACGGCGTTTAGTAAATAAACGGCTATTTTTGCTTCTGTCTAATTTGTAATTTCAGTAATTTCAAATTTGTCTTATAATTTGCAGATTGTGCTCATATAATTAGCGTTTAGTAAACGCTAATTATATGAGCACAATCTGCAAAATATAAGACACATTTGAAATTACTGAACCTACAAATTAGACTGAAGCAAAAATAGCCGTTTATTTACTAAACGCCGTTTATTTACTAAGCGCCGTTTATTAAGTCTATTTTTGCTTCTGAAAATTAGCAAATTTAACCAGAATGGACAAGTTTTTGTCGCCATCTCCGTCGCCTAGGAGTAAGAGTATGAGTGTGGATACACTGGATACTGATAGTGTTAGAAGTGGGGATTGTGTCAGAAGTGACTTGGAGGCTCAGGATGATCTCCCCAGCACTCAGCCTCAGCCCCAAGCCCTGAGCGTGAGAGCAGGCAGGGCCAGGAAACAGGTGGAGAGAAGCTTCCAGCTAACTTGAGTCACTTGGACAAGTAATTTATTCCTTATCTACTGAGTATTTAGTAACTTTAATTTGGTCAATTTATAGTTTCACCCAACCAACGATTTTCTGATGCGCCTTATTATATACATAAGGAGCATCAGAAAATCGTTGGTTGGGTGTATTAACTAGAAAATTATCCTTTAATTTACTAGTTAAAAGTTAAAACATTGAAAAATTGTTGTAAAGGCTGAATAAAATTCGATATATATCCAATATATATTTGATTATTTGTGAACACAGTCATCACAGAGAGCGGCCTGCGCGGCGATTTACTTTGTTAACGCTCATTTTTGCAAGGTACTACTGCATTTATCAGAAAACTAACTATATCAATGGAAAGCTAATACAATTCTGCTTCTATTGATATCTTCCATGTAATATGTTGTTGTAATATGTTGTCCCACAAAGTTTTACATGACGATGCGTTTAAGTGAATTTTAAGTTTATGCATATTTCTTCAGAGTCTCATAATGGCCTTTATTTAATGTGTTTTACTGTGTTTTATGTGATAATCTTATAGAACAAACATTTCCGAAGGTAACAGTATATCCTTTATACATGTATAACATGATTTACTGCGGGGTCATGCCTTGAGAACTTCCCCGGGTCTTGGGTGAACGAAGAGGCCCTGGCGCTAAGAAGGCGCCCAGTAGCGTTTAACATAGGGCCTATGAATGGCGTTACCCTCTTTCATATAGATACCCTAGTCACCTAGTGATTACTAGCCAGTAGACTGTGAAGTGTATAAGTAAAGATAAACACTAAAAGAGTCAAAGACTTAATTGTGAATGACAAGTAACAAGTATAGACAGAAACAATACAGAAGTATTAAAAATAAACCCTAATAAAAAGTCTTCAGACATTTTTTGTTTTAATTGTAGGTGTTTTGTTTTAATTGTAGGTGTCAAAATTAGTTTGCGGAATTGCGGAATTGCGATTGCGAAAAGGCCTATCTGAAAAAAATTGCGGAATTGCGATTGCGGACTGGTGCAGGTCGAAATTGCGGAATTGCGATTGCGGAATTGGAAAAAAAACTGCGATGCCCACCTCTGATATATTTATACTACAACTGCTACAACTGCTACTACTAGCACTGAGAGATATTCCCACAAAAAACCACCACCATCACCACAATTCCCACAAACTGTCCCACAAAACCTGCATAAGGTGGCGGCCATCTTGTTAAATCCAATAAGACTATTATAGTAATAAATAAGATATGACTCTGACCCTTATGAACAGTGGATATGGAAGAGAAAATCAATAAAGACTATATTGGTATCTTAATTGATATCACTCTAGTCCTTAGTGACGTTAAATAGCGGGAAGGCGGCGGCCATCTTGGAAGAAATCAATAAGGTTTATATTCCTTTCTATAAGAGATGGAGTCTGTTCCTTACGGACATTATGTATAGAGAAAGGGGAAATAGCCGAATTACAGAAGATTAAACCACAATTTGATGATTACGGAACACGTACGAAGGATTACAATGGATTTACGGTGATATGGAGAGATTATAAGAGGTCAATAAGGGAGAGATAAGGCTAGGAGAGCGACTGCTAATTTTCGATGTAATTAATATAGTTTACCTTAAACTTTTATCAAAGAAAACGTAAACCTTTTAGAAAACGTCAATATTTTAACATAGACTCTAGTATTTCTTTATGGCGTGCCTAAGTACTTTATTACTTCTTAAAAAATTAGCATTTTAGTCCTTATTAATGTTATATATAGGGATGCACGCCTATAAACTATATTACTATGCTGGACGTGTGTGTGTGTGTGTGTGTGTGTCCAGGCAGTGTGTGTGTGTGTGCAGGCACTGTGTGTGTGTGTAGGCAGTGTGTGTGTGTGTGTGTGTAGGCAGTGTGTGTGTGTGTGTGTGTAGGCAGTGCGTGTGTGTGTGTGTGTGTAGGCAGTGTGTGTGTGTGTGTGTGTGTGTGTGCAGACAGTGTGAGTGTGTGTGTGTTTGTGCAGGCAGTGTGTGTGTGTTTGTGCAGGCAGTGTGTGTGTGTGTGTATTCATGTAGTTGTATTTTACAGGGCCTGAGCAACGCTCGTGTGGCCCCGTCTCCATATCAACATGTTTATCATTCCTGCTTAGTGGTTAGTGTTGGGGGAAGCCACCACCCCGGGAGGCGGGTCACAAACCCCGGCTAACACCCGGTACCCATTCACTGCTGGGTGGACAGGGCTCGGGTTTTTAAGGAGACCTACCTTGCTGCCTTTCTGGCCATGGCGCCTGCCGTAATCTACCCTGATGTCCATCCTACAATTGCTCAGCCTTCATATATATCTATAGCTACATTATTAGCCCTTGCATTCACTAGGCAGCCGCCCGACCCTTAGATCTACGCTGCCAAGTACCTGTACAGGCTATTGCATCAGGCTATTATGCACACCATCACTACTACTACTACTACTACTACTACTACTACTACTACTACTACTACTACTACTACTACTACTACTCCCAAACCATACTACAAACCTACTCTACTACTACTAACTAACTACTACTACTACTACTACTACTACTACTCCCACTACTACAAACTACTACTACTACTACTACTATACTACTAATTTACTACTACTACTACTACTACTCTCCCACTACACTACTACTACTACTACTACTACTACTACTACTACTACTACTACTACTACTACTACTACTACACTAACTCCCACTACTATACTACTACTATAGATACTAGTACTACCACTACTCCCACTATTACTACTATACTACCTACTACTACTACTACAAATACTAACTACTACTACTACTACCACTACTACTACTACTACTACTACCACTACCACTACCACTACTATTTACTACTACTACTAGTACTACTACTACTACTAGCTAACTCTACTATTTACCTACTACTACTACTACTACTACTACTACTACTACTACTACTACTACTAGTACTACTACTACTACCACTACTACTACTACTACTACTACTACTACTACTACTACTACTACTACTACCACTACTACTACTACTACTTTTGGTAAAAGAGGTTATGAGAAGCTACAGTAGCTCAAGGTCATCTCCCATTGCCACTTTTGTTGATTTAAGTAAAGCCTTCGATAGAATAGATCATTTCCTGCTTGGTAAGAAACTGTTATCCTCAGGTATACCTGTTGATCTGACCCTCACATTAATGCACTACTTTAGAAACCAAAACAACCCACAAGCAGATGGCATCAGTCCAAGAGTGAATTTTATTTCATTGAACAGGGAGTAAGGCAGGGAGGTGTTTTATCCCCATTTTTATTAAATTTTTATATAAATGACATTATTGAAAAAGTTTCCAGCTTGGACATAGGATGTAGGCTTGGTGTCCACAGACTTAATGTTGTAGGTTACGCTGATGATCTGGTTCTCCTGGCTGCGTCAAGAGACGACATGGAGGTATTATACAATTGTTTATGTAATGAAATTGTAAATCACAAACTTGTGATAAACAAAGAAAAAACCAGATGTATGAGATTTAATTTAAGAATTTTTTTTTTTGGGGGTAATATAAAACTTAATGGCGATGAACTAAAAGTTGTGAGCTGCTACAAAAACTTAGGACACAATATTTCCTTCAATTTTAAAGATAGTGATGACATCGATTTTCGGTAAACTCATTTTACTCATCTTTTAATAGTGTTATAGAGATTTTAAGTTTTTAGATTTTAATGTTCTTTTGTTTTTATTTCACCTTAAATGCTGTCCAGAATATGGCTCGGCCCTATGGAATGATACCTCAGTTTTTTAGATCTTGTATTTTTAAAGCGTTTAATGTAGCATATAATAATGATTTAAAACTCATGTCGGAGTGCCCACATATGCCAGCAGCCACCATCACTGCGGAAACTGCAATCAATTATTATTAAGGCATCTCACAGCCCTTATACAATTAGATTCTTTAAAAGACTGATTAGGTCAAACAAACCCCATCATTTAAAAATAATATTATTTTTATACAAAAGGTCTTTTTATGACTTATGTTAGACATTTATTTGATCAGTATTACAATATCAATATATTTGAAGAGGCTCTGCATGTTATTAAGGCCAGGATAGTCTGGGTAACAGGCATGAGGGGGGGCGAGGCCCCTGTTTATTTTATGGGATATTTAAACCCTTCATAGATTAGGGTTAACTTTTTTATATTCCTATGTTGTTTACAAATGTATTACATATTTTAGTTTTGTATATATATATACTTTTATAGATAATTTTAACTTATATCAATTGATTTTAATGGTTAGCCTATCCATACATTTTTTTTTTATTTGTACATGTATGAATTTTTAATTTGATATCTTAAGGTGAAAGACATAAAAAATACATACCTGAAAGATTTTTCATATAAGTTTTGTGCAAAGTAAAGCTGTTTGTATATAACAATAACATTTTTTTTTCTTATTGTATATCATGTGCGTCTACTCTACTATGTAAGTTTATTACGAAATAAAATGTACTGAACTGAACTGGACTACTACTACTACTACGAGTATACTACTACTACTACTACTAGTAATACTTGTACTACTACTACTACTACTACTTTCCATCACAATAACCTTCTAGCCTTCCACGCACCTGCGTGCGTGCGTGCGTGCGTGCGTACGTGCGTGCGTGTGTGCGTGTGTTTGTAAATCTGTAACACACACACAAATGTGTAGATGAGAAGAGTAGGGCACAAAAAGAAAGAGAGAGAGAGAGAGAGAGAGAGAGAGAGAGAGAGAGAGGAAGAGAGAGAGAGAGCACACATATACCTCTCCCAAATGACACCCACCCAGACACTCTCTCTCTCTCTCTCTCTCTCTCTCTCTCTCTCTCTCTCTCTCTCTCCTCTCTCTCTCTCTCTCTGTCTCGCTCCAGCTCTCGCTCTCAGCTCTCGCTCTCGCTCGCTCTCCCCTCTCTTCTTTCCCGCCCCCTCCAGCTCTCGCTCTCTCGCTCTCGCTCCCCCTCTCCTCTCCGCTCTCGCTCCCTCTCTCTCTCTCCCCG
>JACEEZ010012115.1:170216-187289 GCA_016584305.1 Chionoecetes opilio | reverse complement strand
CAGTTGGCAGTCTTAAACAAGCTATATACTCTGACCTGGTTCACGTGCAGATCTAAATAACTAGGTATGCTTTCGATCCAGGTAAGTCTGAGACGTGCTGAAATCGTCAGCAATGCTTTGTGACTTTTGGTTTGTGAGTTGCCCGGTATGAATTTTACGTTTTTTTTGTTCTGACGAGTTTATACAACATTTGTCAGCCCAATAACCGTTAACATATTTTGACCAACGTTGGATTTACTATCTTTTGTTACAAGTACAAACGCTCTACGATATACGGTTTGGGAGTTATAGTAGGAATTTTACGTTACGGTTTTTCCCGATCCACACATATTCATTATTGGGGAAAGTATATAGAATAACAATTATTTACACCGTCCTTATACACAATTATTACAAAGATCATTTTTACGTATATATGTAAATAATAAATTTCAAACTTTCTCGCTGCAAAATTCCTCAAAATTTTGGCTGCATTTGGTTTTTGGCATTTTCCGACTAAACTATTGATCTAAAAAGAAAAATGCCGTAAGTAATTTTTGTCCAGTTTGACGAGATCTACGCAATGAAATAGTCCGTTTAGTCCTAACATATCACGTTCTCGAGATATATAGTTTTTTTAGTTTTTTTGAAAACATTGATTTGTGGCTTTATTTCTGCATGAATTTTACTTCCGCGCATACCAATGGGTCGGCCCTTAAGAGTTGCATCTTTTATGTTCAATACTGTTTTGTCCCTACGTTTATGGTTACTGTGATAGTAATAAAAATGCTATTTTCAAAAAAAAATCCTGGGCTTATAGCCTGCAGATATCGGGCGGAAATAAATATATCCCAATTTGGATGACATTCGGTTTATAGGGGCTTCTACTGATGGCAATCACGAATCTGTTCTTTGTTTGCCGATATTTGATTCCGAAACCAATTGTTTTCCCTCTGTAAGCTAATTTACCCATAATAAATAAATACAAACATTATTCCAGCTCCACTAATATTCATCACTGGGTAAATTACATTTAATAGCAAGTATTTATATCGTCATTATACACAATTATTACTGAGAAAATTTTTACGTTTATATGTAAATAATAAAATTCACTTTTTCTGGCTGCAAAATCCCTCAAAATTTTTGCCTCATTTGGTTTTTGGCATTTTCCGACTAAACTATTGATCGAAAAATAAAATAGCCCTAAATACTTGTTGTCCAGTTCGACGAGATCTACGCAATGACATAGTCCGTTTAGTCCTACCATGTCTCGTTCTCGAGATATATAGTTTTTTAAGTTTTTAGAAAACATTGATTTGTGGCTTTATTTATTCATGAATTTTACTTTTGCGTATACAACTGGATCCGCCTTCAAGAGCTGCATCGTTTATGTTCTATACCATTTGGTCCTTACGTTTATGGTTACTGTGATATTAAAGAGTTTCCTAGCCAACCGGGTTCTTAGAGTTCGAGTTGGCAACATACTGTCTTCTGAACACCTACTTCCAGGTGGCATCCCCCAAGGCAGCGTCTTGAGTGTAGCTCTGTTCGGTGTGGCCATCAATGGTATTGTTGATGTTCTGCCAGAGGGGATTGTTAGTACATAATACGTGGATGATTTATCAATCTCTTTTGCTGCTACCAGGATGTCGGTTGCAGAGAGAAGACTTCAACTTGGTATTGACAAAGTTTGTGAATGGACGATGAATCGTGGCTTCCGGTTTTCTCCAGCGAAGACTGTAGCGGTTCATTTTTGCAGAACCCGTGGGATTCATCCCGACCCAGACCTGTATCTTTACGATAAGAGAATACCATGTAGGGAAGAGACCCGGTTTTTAGGACTCATTTTTGACAATAGACTGTCCTGGGTACCTCACCTTCGTGCTCTCAAGACTGACTGTCTTCGAACCATGGATCTACTGAAAGTCCTCTCGCACGCCAGCTGGGGAGCTGATCGGGCTACACTCCTATATCTTCATCGCTCACTTATCCTTTCGAAGCTTGAATATGGATGTGAAGTGTACTCCTCTGCCACACCCACTCGACTGCGGATGTTGGATTCGGTACACCATGCTGGTGTCCGTCTGGCAACCGGGGCGTTCAGGTCATCTCCCATCCCAAGTCTATTGGTGGATGCTGGTGTCCTCCCATTAGATTTTCAACGCCAGTCCCTCATGTTAAGATGTTGGTATCGCCTCCAACGCCTCCCTGACTCAATAGTTTGCCATGCTGTGTCTTGTGATTCAGGATCGCCACTTTACCATGAGCAAAGAGGCTTACTAAAGCCCCTTGGTTTCCGCTTAAAAGCTATTATGGAGACGCTATCCTTCCCTGATTTACGGATCTGCCCGCATAGACCTACGAGAGTCGGTCCATGGCTTCTCCAAGAAGTGTCCTTCTGCAAAAGCCTTCCGCTCTCAAAAGGGTTTTTACCTCCTCAGGCTGACCGTGCCCAGTTTTTAGACCACTATTGCACACATCAGGGTTCTGTCCCTGTCTTTACTGATGGTTCCAAATCAGACGAAGGAGTTGGATACGGTGTCATACTCCCATCGTTTAACTAAGGCGTCAGCTTTCCAAGTGTTTCATCTGTTTTTACGGCTGAAATAAGTGCTATTTTATATGCTCTCATGGCTATTCTTTCTCTTCCGGATGTCTCTTTTACAATTTTTTGTGATTTTTGTAGTGCTCTTCAATCACCATGTAATTGTAACTCCCCATCCGCTGGTCAATGCCATCCTGGAATGGCTTTATCTGCTCATGTGGCGAGGCCGGACGGTCAGCTTTTGTTGGGTACCGGCACATGTAGGTGTTGCCGGTAATGAGGAAGCCGATGCCTTGGCAAAAGCTGCAGCTAGAAGACCGGCTCTATCACATTTTGCAGTGCCGACTACGGACCTACGATCGGCAATCCATAGATCAGTTCACACCAGTTGGCAGGAACGTTGGATTAATATAGTGCAAAATAAACTACGCACCATCCGCCAAAGTATCGAGGCCTGGAGCTACTGCGGTCTCTCCCGGAGATGGGAGACTGCCTTGGCACGATTGCGTATTGGTCACACTCTATATACACATGGATTCCTCATGGAGGGGGGCCACCCTCCTTACTGTGATGCTTGTTTGGTCCCCTTAACTGTGCGGCACTTGCTGGTCGAGTGTCCTAGTCTTGGGGACCTACGGGAGCAATTTTTGTCCCGGTGTCAGGGGTCGGACGGTGCCTACCGTCTCTCCCTGGCATTGGGAGAGAGGTGTTTCTCTCCGGGACATGAAGTCCATTCCTTTATTGAGAGGGCTGGCCTTCTCAACAAGTTATGATGTTTTTAATATTCCTTTATTATTGCTTTTAATGTACTATTGTTCTATTATATATTTTTTTATTTTAAATATTTTGATTCTATCTTAAAATTTGTTTTTTAATATTACTTTTACTGTATCTTATGTAAGCAGGCGTCAATAACCCCGCAGTTGCGGCGCCTTATAACTATAATATCTATCTATCTCCCTTTAAAAGCCACGTGAGCGGCTTAGTAAGTTCGCGGGCGATTTAATTCGCGTTCCTATATGTTGCTAAATCATGTGCGCTTGAAATCCGCTCAAATCTCCATTTTGATTTTTTTCATATATTTCGACCTAATCAGATGGTGAACCCTCCCCTTAAGCGGTGCCAATAAGGCGGCACATAGGCGGTAGAGAAATAGAATAGAGAGAATAGGCGGTAGGAGCAGTTTGCCATATAGTCCAGGAGCCAAGGGATGTTTTCATGTTTGAGAGGGCTTCGAGATCACTCACCTGATTTTGATAGAGGACCACCTGGGGCATAATGTTAACGAGGGTGGCTCATCTGAAACCTGGCAATAATCTCATAAATCACGGATTTTTCAAAATTATGCTTTCCGGAAATGACCCTCCGAATGACGGGTGAGCCTTCTTTCGATCGCCATAGCACCTAAACAAAGACACTTGCGGAGATGTATTACCACTCAAAAGAAAACTTAACTTATCGGCTACACGATTTAGCTAAAGTGAAGTTTATTACACAATGAACATTTTCAGTAGGATCGTAAATACAAAGTTATTCCAAATTTTTTTGAAAAATCTAGGGTTGTTATACACAAAAAATAAAATAAAATATATAGAGTGACAAATCTCATTGTTTTTTAATCTGTACTAGTTTATTACACTTTAGAGAAGTTTTTAAAACTACCAAATAGAATAATGTAGGTCCATGTGAACATTTAGGGTCAAATTAAAAGAAATAATGAATTTACTAAAACCTGAGGTAAATACCATTACACTTTCTCTCAAGTTTAGGACATGAGAAGTACAAACAGAAAAGTTTCGCTTATCTTAGCTTCCTTTTTGAAGGAAAAATTGGTTTCTAGGGGCAGTAGTGATGAATAAGGATGGTCTTGGTGACCAAATTGGAAATTTTGTCCACTCTCTGAAGTCCATAAGGGAAAATCAAACTTGATTCTACACTGAGAAACTGAATCAATGAATCTTACAAAAGTTTGTTTATTTGTTTGTTTGTTCCTAAGAGTAAAATGATGTTATATAAATTGGAAAATTGTTCCATTTTACGAAAATGATGAGTCCAATTTTCACGAGGCGTGTGGACTGGCGTCACTTAGTACATACTCATCCAGCACTTATCCTTTATCTAACTAGCTGGGTTATTACATATTTTGTAAGAAGCTGACAGCTGCAGTACTAACAACAAATTAGTTCATATTGTCTACAAACACATCGTTTACTGGCGCAGGACGTGGATGGCATTGGGAAGTCATCTGGCAGTAAGACCTGACATCGTTCCGGCTCAAAGATGCTGTAATGCCGGAAAATTCCATGAGTAATGATGGATATTTCCATCACACGATTTCAGAGTTATATGTCTATGAAAGGAAAGAGAAGGTTTCAATAACCATAGGTTTAGTCTAGACCAGTGGTTCCCAACCTTTTTTGTTTCATTACCCGTTTACTAACTTCTTCAAGTTCGTGTTACCCACATCATCAAGTGGTCGATGGATAACACAATGCGTCCATATTACTTATGGACACTTCTTCTGGTACTTCTTCTTCTGTGTTTACAAGTCTTGCCCCCAACAATACCCGGATGTTGTGACGTCATGTGAATACTATCTATTAAGAGTATTACTCTAAAACTCTTAATACCTGCAAATTTTTGAAAAAAATACTTTTAATGAGCTTTCAACAGAGACTGCTGTAAAGAAACGGTGGTACACTATTGAAAGTGATCACACGACTGATGAGTCAGTCGTGCCCGCCAGCCACCGCTACCCACGTCTGGCTTCTCAGGCAAAGTTGCCAACTCACATATTTTGAGTTGCCAACTCACATCTTTTTCAATTTCTAAATTATAAGATATCAAGTATAAATTATATAGTAGCCTAATCAATCAATTATTGGGGGCATGCGCCGGGGGGCGCGTCGCCTCGCCCACCCTACGACGCCACTCCCGGGGGTCACCACGCGCGAGTCCCCATGCAGGCTCCTTTTCAATACCAGGCAGCTCTCGACAAGAAACATCAACTTGCCCCAGCCACGAGCCTTGTGGGCGCCCCCTTGGCCTCCTCCACTCTGGATTGTCTCTTACAGATACAAACCGATGGGAAGGATCAGTTTTATGGTAGCATGCCACATGCCCATATAGCCGAAGTTGGTGCTGACGGACTATGCAGGTAGTAGGCCTCGATTCAGTTTCACGGTGCAATCGCTGATTTTACACGTAATCATCCCAGCGATACCCCATGATTCTGCGAAGACACTTATTACCAAAGGCATTGATTCGTCTCTTCAAGTCGCTATTTAGTGTCCATGTCTCACAACCATAGAGTAAGACAGGGATCGTAAGCGACTTGAAGATCCGGATCTTTGTCCTCCTGCACAGGTACCGACAACGCCAAATATTCCTGCTGAGCGAGTCCATAACACCGTGGGCTATGCCAATCCGCCGTGAGATTTCTTGACGTGATCCGCCGTCAGTATGGACTGCGCTACCAAGGTATGTATAACTTTCCAAGATCTCAATGTCCTCGCCGCACGCATGAACAGACTGTACTGTTTCATATAGTAAGCCTCCAAACACCTGGACCTTGGTCTTAAGCCAGAAGACCTCAAGTCCAAAAGGCTTTGCCTCCTTGTGCAGCGCCTCTTGAGCCATCACCAGGACTTCCAGCGACTCTGCAAAGATTACTGCATCATCGGCAAAAACCTAGATCAGTGATCTTGGTGTTCCCGAGGGATGCTCCACAACCACTTTGATCTACAACTTTGCCCAATACCCAGTCCATACAAGTGTTGAAAAGTGATGGGGCAAGGACGCACCCTTGCCTCACTCCTGTATTAACAGGAAAGAAGCTGGATACACCTCCCCCACACTTCACAGCACTCTCAGTCCCAGAGTACAGACCAATAGTCCTTGCAGGAATCACGCGAAGTCGCAGAAGATCCCAGCGTGACTCACGATGCACTGAGTCAAACGCCTTCTTGAGATCAACATAGGCTGCAAGCATTTCCCTGTCGAAACTCACGTCGGCGTTCCACCAGGACACGAAGCGCTAGGATACGGTCCGTTGTTGACTTACCAGGCGTGAACCCAGACTGCTGAGGTCTCTGATGCTTCAGCAGATGACTGCGGATCAGTGTCAGTAATAGATGGGCAAGCACCTTGCCTGGCACGCTGAGCAGTGTAATACCGCGGTAATTGTTGCAGTCCTGACGGTCCCCTTTCCCTTTCCAGATAGGGACGACCAGCCCCTTTTACCAGTCTGGAGGAATGGTACCTGATTGTCCAGGTACCTGATTGGTTTCGTCAATGGGAGGATCTGCATCCACTGCCCTCACCCAGTGGTGTGAAGCTGCTCAATTGGAGGGTTCACCTCCAACCATAGTAGCCTAAAATATGATATAATTCAGATATCCTAATATAAATTCTAAAGTCTTAACTTTCTCTAGTTTACAGTTGGTTTTGTCCATAATATATGAATGGGTTTATTCTCAGCCTTCCATTACCCACACAAAATATCCAAATTACCCACTAGTGGGTAATTACCCATAGGTTGGGAACCCCTGGTCTAGACTAATTGTTGCCTAAATCCAGTATATAGGTGAACAGGTTATTTATTAGGATAAGGCCATTCAAATTATTTCATTTCTCGTATTATCTATCTTTCATTCGTATGCTTCTCTCTCTCTCTCTTGCATTCCTATCTCCCCCCCTACATCCTCCTTCTTCCACCCCCCCCCAAACGCCAGAGCCACGAGGTATAATATGTGAGACATTAACTTCGCGATCGCCAATAACTTGTAGAGTCAAAACTTCTTATTCCCCCCTTACCCTTCTGGCAGATCGAATAACACTCTTAGATTCTGAGCATCCTTAAAAAAGAGAAAAAATTGTTTTGTTTCGCATATTAATGCATAAATTAGTAGTCATTCGTTTAAATTAAGAGTCGGCCAAGATTCTATCACGCTTCAAAATACCCCACCACTGTGAAAAACGTGTTCGTATGGCCGTTCTGTATTAAGTTTAATACCCTCCCCGTTAATTATATATATGAATTAAATTTTCCTTCATCAAATCAAGAGAATTCTGTTATAGTTACTCACTTCGTAGGTATATCTGCTTCCCCAGCTAATAATAAGAAGCATTCGACACTTCGTGTCCTCGTTGATGAAGACTCTGGTGAATATTTGAACACTCGTTAATTCCTGCGCGGCTTAGCTGTCCTCAGTCCTCTATGAAGAGCCATGCGACGGCATTCGTTTCTTCACCGTCTCCCAGGTAAGGTGTTATCGTTTTCGTCTCCTCTTATACTTTTTTTTTTTTTCTTGTGATGTGATATCTTAACCAGGGTTAGTCTCCTCCCCCCCCCCCCCCGTTTAACAAAGGATTCGTTTCTCCACCGTCTCCCAGGTACGCGGATAGATTTATCAAGCGGAACACGGTTTTCCACATGGTCGCGACTCGCAAACAGTTTTCATTACTCGCACATTTCCCTTCCCTATGTTCTCCATGTATATCTTAGGTGTTTATCTTGTATGTATTTAGATGGTAGGTCTAGGAATATAGTCCAGTTAAGCAGGTTATGCTCTTTAGAAGCTTTCCTCCACTACATTAAACCATAAATATACTTAATTTTTCAACCAGGAATAATTTCTTGTTAAATAAACCAAATGAGTTAAAGTAGGAACTTTTCTTGCAAAACCCCAGGTGACTATTCTCTGTTGTGGAAATACTTCTCCACGTTTCCGAAAGAGGTTCAGACTTACTCGGTATACTAATAGTATCCCCACGACTACCGTAATCTTTATATATTAAATCGTGTTCAAGGGGTAGACCATAGGAATACCCGCTTGGACTGGTGGCAGAAATTCCCTAATAAATTAAGTTCATTCCAATTCAGTTGTAACGAGAAGAATTTATCCGTCAGTGGAGATTAACAATTAATAATTCAAATTCATATAACCAGTTCAAACCAGAGAGTAATAACAAAGAAAATTGGGGGAAAAACCATGGCATCACACTGGTGACTTAAGCGGTGGAATTTTATTTCCGGTCAAATAACAGCACCAGAATCTCACCTTGGGAATAGCTAGATAAAGTCAAGTTTCGGTAAATTTTCATACAGTAGTCGATCATTATATCTTTCCCCCATAAACCAAACACCCTACACACATGAACCATATGACCATGTGGCAATGAGCTGTAAGAAGGGCCGCATCACAGCTATCCCCGCCATCTCAGCCACAGCAGGCCGCACCTCAGCCAACACAGCCGCCACCGCCACAGCGTTCCGCGCGCTCACAGCCATCCCAGCCACTTCAGCCAGGCCCCATGCCGCGCGTCACCACCACCATGCCCGCGACATATCTGCCGCGCTTCACCGCCGCTGCCGCCGTATTTAGCCGCCGCGCCTAGCCACACCATCATGTCGAAGAGAGGACGTGGAGTCTCGTCAGGAGGAAAGTCCTGGATCTCTCTCAGCCTACCCGCGGACGTCGTCATGAGTTCCTCTAATAACCCAAGCGCTAAGAACATGTACATCATCGCCGCTGTGAACGACATCGTGGACGCCACCTTCAAGAAGGGCGACACAGGATCAGGCAGGGACACACTCTTAGTCTCCAAGATTCTCGAAGAGTTCCCAGACAAGAAAATGGTTACCTTCTCGGCTGTCCCATCGCCTAAGGTATCCGACCCGGTGATCAAACCGTACAACGCTACCCTATCCACCCACCATCTGACCGAGGACGCCGGCGATACTTGCTGCATCGATAACAAGAAGCTCGACGACATCTGCTTCCGCACGCTCAAGCTACAGAACCTGACCTACGGAGACCTCCTAGAAGACTAATCGAGGAGTGTTCAGTATGCAGTGTTAGTTAAGCATTAGTTAAATGCTAGAAAATTGAGGAAGAAATATTTGGAACGTGACAATTGATAACTTTGTTTTAAACTTGAAAGGAAAATACCTACTCGGTTTCGGGTAGTTGTATACCCAGGTAGGAGGTTGATTGGGATACCAGTCTTTCATTGAATTTCATTAACGGACTCAGTCTGGTTCGGTGAGAGTCTTCAAGGTATTTTAATTCAAGTTACAGTCAACCCGGCTTGCGGTGTAGAGGATGAAAATACCTACTCGGTTTAGGGTAGTTGTAGCGTCACTCTGTTATTACTCGTGTGGAGATTAATCGAAAAGTGTTAAATGTAGAGTGATGAGTCAAGGAGGTGAGTGTGTGTCGGACTAGATGAAACAATTTGACCTAGGAGATTTCTCATTTCTAGAATTCGGAGTATCTATTTTCACGGGCTCAGCCTGGTTCGGTGAGAGGAGTATTTTAATTCGAGATAGTAGGACTGCTACTCAACTTTACAGTCAACCCGGCTTTGAGGTGTAGCGGATATTTCAGGACTTGTTAGGCTCTCGTTATCTAACCATGAGTGTAGCCGGCGTGCGCCTCTGGGACGTTCCTAGCAACGAGAATACAGGTACTGAGTCAGGTTTTGACGACCACGTTATTTAACCCAGGTGGGAGGTTGATTGGGATACTTCCCTCTCATTGAATATTCGTGTAATCTAAACACATTCAGATACCCGTTCAAAGAATAGTAGGATATCCAGTAAATTAACCATAGATACGTCCCATTCACACACATTCTCTTGACAAATATTTCGAAAGGAAACGGACGGTCAGTAAGTAGTTAACTTGATGTTAAAAAATTTATTTTACCCGGAGGATAAACGTGTGTAATGCCGGAAAATTCCAGGAGTAATGATGGAAATTTCCATCACACGATTTCAGAGTTATATGTCTATGAAAGGAAAGAGAAGGTTTCAATAACCATAGGTTTAGTCTAGACTAAGTGTAGCCTAAATCCAGTATATAGGTGAACAGGTTATTTATTAGGATAAGGCCATTCAAATTATTTAATTTCTCGTATTATCTATCTTACATTTGTATGCTTCTCTCTCTCTCTCTCTCTTGCATTCCTATCTCCCCCCTCCATCCTCCTTCTCCCCCCCCCAAACGCCAGAGCCACGAGGTATAATATGTGAGACATTAACTTCGCGATTGCCAATAACTTGTAGAGTCAAAACTTCTTATTCCCCCCTTACCCTCCTGGCAGATTGAATAACACTCTTAGATTCTGAGCATCCTTAAAAAAGAGAAAAAATTGTTTTGTTTCGCATATTAATGCATAAATTAGTAGAGTCATTCGTTTAAATTAAGAGTCGGCCAAGATTCTATCACGCTTCAAAATACCCTACCACTGTGAAAAACGTGTTCGTATGGCCGTTCTGGATTAAGTTTAATACCCTCCCCGTTAATTATTTTTATGAATTAAATTTTCCTTCATCAAATTAGGAGAGTTCTGTTATAGTTACTCACTTCGTAGGTATATCTGCTTCCCCAGCTAATAAGAAACATTCGACACTTCGTGTCCTCTTTGATGAAGACTCTGGTGAGTATTTGAACACTCGTTAATTCCCGCGGTTTAGCTGTCCTCAGTCCTCTATGAAGAGCCATGCGACGGCATTCGTTTCTTCACCGTCTCCCAGGTAAGGTGTTATCGTTTTCGTCTCCTCCTATACTTTTTTTTCTTGTGATGTGATATCTTAACCAGTGTTAGTCTCCCCCCCCCCCCCATTTAACAAAGGATTAGTTTCTTCACCGTCTCCCAGGTACGCGGATAGATTTATCAAGTGGAACACGGTTTTCCACATGGTCGCGACTCGCAAACAGTTTTCATTACTCTCACATTTCCCTTCCCTATGTTCTCCATGTATATCTTAGGTGTTTATCTGGTATGTATTTAGATGGTAGGTCTAGGAATTTAGTCCAGTTAGGCAGGTTATGCTCTTTAGAAACTTTCCTCCACTACATTAAACCATAAATATACTTAATTTTTCAACCAGGAATAATTTCTTGTTAAATAAACCAAATGAGTTAAGGTAGGAACTTTTCTTGCAAAACCCCAGGTGACTATTCTCTGTTGTGGAAATACTTCTCCACGTTTCCAAAAGAGGTTCAGACTTACTCGGTATACTAATAGTATCCCCACGACTACCGTAATCTTTATATATTAGATCGTGTTCAAGGGGTAGACCATAGGAATACCCGCTTGGACTGGTGGCAGCAATTCCCTACTAAATTAAGTTCATTCCAATTCAGTTGTAGCGAGAAGAATTTATCCGTCAGTGGAGATTAACAATTAATAATTCAAATTCATATAACCAGTTCAAATCAGAGAGTAATAAGCAAAGGAAATTAGGGGGAAAACTCGGGCATTACAGCCACCAGCCGCGCTGTAGCCAAAATTCCTTGGATCAAGGTACACTTACTCCAGACAGTGTAGTCGCATGTACGTCCTGTTAAATGCCCTGAGAATATGTCCCTTGATAGAACGACTGCTGGGGGTTAGATCAAGGATGGTCTTTTTCCGGTGTTGGAAGAGGTGATATCTTAGCTCACCCATTGTTTTGCATTGTGTTCCAGACGTGTACACATTAGCTAGAAACTCTTCCATCAATGGAAAGTTAATCTCATTTTGGTGCTTTCCGAAGTTTCGGAGGTAGTACACGGATTGGCTTTCAGTCCAGCTGCTTTTGTGCCGAATTTGCTTCTTGAATCCTTTTTACATAAGTTTGGAGGCCTATACACTACACCCAAAACCATTTTCTCAGTTCCCTCCGTAACCTCTACCCATATAGACTCTATGCTGTCATCTGTTTTTATAACATTATTAACACAACACTGCAATGTATCTCTTGCATAAAGCGCAACTCCTCCACCTCGCCTGCCATCTCTGTCCTTGTGAAATAGCTTATACCCAGCTATCTCGACTTCCGGATCAAATACCTTTCCTGACATATCCAACCATTTTTCTGTTAATGCTATTATATGAAAATCCTCTACACTATTTATTCCTCTCAGGAAATCTATCTTGTTTAAAATACTCTTACAATTTGTATAGTAGACCTTCAAGCAACTCCTCTTCTTTTTGTCCAGTTTCCCTTTATCTTTAACTAAACCCCTCCTCTCTCTCTTTTTACGAATCACTTTAGTTCCCTGCATTCTGAAACTGCTCCTAGTGTCGCAAGATTCCTTTACCCCGACCCCAGTGTCTACTCCCCGGTTCTCTATCTTAAAAAAGCCTGCAGTGCACCTACCTCCCTTACAAGGGATTCAGACAAGATCTGAACTCCTTTCCTCGAAACGTGCACCCCGTCCCTGCGGTAGAGGTGGTTATGCCCGAAAAAGAGGTCACAGCTGTCAACAAAGGTCCAATCATTGGCTTTGCAATGAAGTACCAGCCGGCAATTCAAAGCAATAGCCCTGGAGTATCACACGTCGTCAACATAGCGTCTTGGAAGGACACCACACGCCACAGGGAACCCACCCCTATCCCTAACCTTACCTACAGCTTCCTTGAACCGCCGTAGCAATTCCTCACTTCTTACACACTCAACATCGTTTCCCCCAGCACTCAGGCAGACGATGGGCTTTTTCCCTTGGTCCGCAATGCACTCAACTATTTCATCACTAACATAACCTATCCCCTTCCCTGGGTAACTTACCGACTTCATGCGCATCCCTTCCCTGTCACAGAACCTGCTGTCGAGATGCCTAACCTGATTGTCACCAACAACCAAGATTTTACCTTCGGGTGATGATGTATCGTCTACCGTCCTTACCTCCGTATCTTCCTCTTGCAGCCCCGAGAGTACCTGAAATGAGTTCGTGCACACAACATGGTTATTGTTTACCTTTTTCTCCTTTGGGCGTGTTCCACCATTCTCAACCACCTGCCATTCACCATTCCTTGGTGACTTACTAGAGACCACTCCTTTAGTAGTAGCCCGAGGCACGTCTCCCTCTGGTACCTCTCCAAGTACATCCCTCGCATGTGCCCCTCCACTCACTCCACCTCCACACTTATGAGATCGTATCTTTATCTCCTGCATCCTCACCACGCTTTTCAAATCGTTCACATCACTTACGAAGTACCTTTTCAGGTCATCCGTCGCCTCCAGAACAGACTTAAGCGCCACTGCACACACTTCACTACACTCCCCCCCGTCACTTCTCCCTCCCTCTACCACACTCGCTTTCGCCTCAGCCTCCTTCACTTCGTCCTCTCCTCCACTTCTCCCACTCCACACCTCCACAACACCCTCCTCCACAACACTAACACCACAATCGCCTCCACTAGCCATGTCGACTCTAATCACTGCACCTGCCCACTTAATGGACCTGACTCAACACACCGGAGCTGCCTCCTCTCACGTCTTGCCTCTCCAAGCGACAATGACTGGAACATTACTGGAACATTAGTGCACCGTGTCGACTATTGTGTTATCTACGGTAGCAAAGCGGGTGTACGTCATGCATAACTTACACAATTGCCCATGCACGTATATCTGTAAACTAAAATATGTAGGTTACATACATGTCAAGTACTTTAAAAGTATATAATTAATATAACAAATATACTTTCCCATCCATGGTGGTGTAGTGGTTTGTGAGTTCGGCTCACAAGCGCGGGGACCGGGGTTTTAATCCTTGGCCCGAAAACCTAACCTAACCTAACCTGACGTGTTCAAGAGTAAACACCACATACTCTTCCAGAAAACGAGAATATATTCCCCGGCGTGGCGATCGACTGTTAGGCGGACAAGTTTTACATGATTGATATTTTTGATCACCTACTTATTTTTGCATTGGTACGTGTCATACACCATCAGAATCGGAAAAGTGTTCTGATTCAGATGCAGTGAATGAACATTCAAATCAAACAAATTACAGGAATAATAGGGAATTGAAGAAAAAAAAGAAAAAAAGTTTATGCCCCATTTTATTTTGCTCCCATTATCTTATTCTAGGTATAGCTTACTGTAATTAATTTATATTAATGATATGGAGTACTGTCTCGTGAAGAGGATGGTTGGTTGTTTTCCTAAATATTATCTGGTAGTTTGATAATACCGTGTAGGAGTACAATTTGTCGTGTGAGCCAGTCACCCTTTGTGGCCGCGAGTATCACGGCCGAGCCACTTCTGCCTCTGGTTATGGTAGCAGGTAGCAGCCTATTCTGGTATGACCTGCTGTCACTCCTGGGGCCAGATCCAGTAACAACGCGTAAGTCAAGCGGCGTAACGTAAGTACGGCGTAAATGCTACTCTGGCGCAACCCAATTAAAAAGGATATGATCAAATAGCCCTGTCTATTCTAGTACAAAGCTGCTCTCTGATTCTAGCTCACTTTTACCCAAGCTGAGAAATCGAGGATAGAACAAATCGAAAATAATCATCTTTCCTCGTTCTTCTACAGTCACTGTAACTCACAAACCATGAATCGGACAATGATAAGTAAAACCTCAAAATGTTAATATAGTCCTGTTGACTTCGAAAGACTGTCTTAAAATGTCATGCAAACTTGCAAAGGATGAAAGGTTATGAACTGAACTCGGAACTTAGCTACCCGACCGAATGAGCGATTGCAATCTACGCAGCGGAATTGCCAAATTTCAAAGCAGGCAACTATAAATGTGTGATTAAAGTAATAGTAGGGTCACTTAGGGCGATTCGCTTCACATTAGGTGAAGGAAGTATTTTGAGGGTCTTATCCTAAGCATTTTGTGCCGCTGAATCCGAAAATCGTAGTTGGGTCACTCGTTAGCGGTAAGTTTTTGCGCAATTTGCAATTTGGCAATTTGGCAATAAAATTGGCAATTACAAATTGCAGAATGAGAACCAGACGTCGTAGAGACCTCGTTTTGGACTCAAATTGAAGCTTATTAAGAGTGCATAAAATGTTATTTGGTACTCCGTGGTTGTATCTGTTCGCATTACTGAACTATAATGGAAATTAGAGATAAGTGGAAAAAATGGAAAAAAATATAAAAGGAATAATTTTGGCCTTATTTTCTTAATTTAATTCCACGGCACGGTTAGCGTTGCCTTTCAGCCCGGCCCATCTTCTCCGTCAGAGCTGGAGCCCCTCAAGTTTCATTCTGACGCTGCTGAACCCCTCCCTGCTTCCATTTACGAGGTCAGCCCCTGTCCCATGAACCGCTCGCTTAAGCCGAAGCTTCCCCCGCTCTCTTTCGAGAAACCTCGCCTCGAGAGCGCTGAGAACTCCAAGGACAAGGACACTCTCGTCCTACTCTCCTTCGGCATCGCTGCCCTGAAAGACCTCCCGCGGAGCATGCCCAGCTGGTCAGCCTTCAACAGCCGACTCGAGGATGTTCCGCCTGTCCCACCGACGACAATCTGCACCTTGCCCATTCTCGACTCTCCAGCGCCAGAGTACTCGTCAATATTCACCATGATGACAGAAATGGAGAAAATTCAACAAGCGCTGAACGGCGATGGGGCTCCGGTGCTTGTTGCTGCCGACATGGCGCTCTTCTCAAAGCTCCTGGAGATCAAGTTGAACTTGAAGAAGGAAAACTGGATCGTCCGCCTTGGCGACCTACACGTCGTCATAGCCATGCTGCGGTGCATCGGTGTTTTCCTGGAGGGGAGCGGCTTCGACGAGGTGCTCCACGAGTCGGGGGTGTACGGACCCGCCACAGTCCGGCAGATTTTGGCCGGAAACCACGTCAACCGCGGAATTGAGGCACACATAATCCTCACAAGTGCACTCCTAGCTCTCAAGTTCTCTTCCGGACAATGGAGAGCGCCGAGAATTCGCCGTCCAGGAGTTGGCAGAGGATGGAAGACTGGATTCCTTCAAGAAAGCCCTCGAGATCCTTGCACCCAAGCTGCAGATCCTGAGGTCAGCGGGATCAGACGACAGTCCCTTGAGCAAGTTCTCCATGACGTACGTCAAGATGGTCCTCCTGCTTTTGAACTACACCCCAGGCTGTGCGGACAGGAGACTGGGCGCTGCACCTGAAGACGTTGGAGGAGTTCGGACCGTTCTTCTTCGCCATGAATCGAAGCTCCTACGCCCGGTTTCGTCCCGGTTTACGTGGCCATGATGCAGGACCTCCGCCTCAAGAATCCAAGAGCGTGGACGTACTTGGAGAACACTGGTCGTCCGTAAGTCGTTGGTACCTTTCACGTCCCTTGGCTGCGACCATGCCTTGGAACAGGTGAACCGGACTCTGAAAGGTGACGGTGGGCTTGTAGGGATCACGAAAAATCCCTCGACGAGGACCAAGTTCTTCTTGATCCAAGACGAACTCTTGGCAATCAAGGCCAAATCATTCGGAAGTTCTGCTACGGCATCAAAGCACCACAAGGACAGCCCAGCGGTCACGAAGAAGACACACGAGATGACCAAAGAGGTTGCTGGTCTTCTTCGCCAGCATAACCCCTTCACTCGCGAGAAAGCCCAACTCACCACCGTCCTTTCCCGCAAGGTTGTTCCAGATAAGATGGTGGACGCACTGACAAGAATCGAGGAGACTGGCAAGGAAGCTCTCTTGAAGTACGAAGAGGGAAGGATCAGGACTGCGCAGCAAAGTCCATGGGAGGTCCTGCATCGTCAGCCTACCAATACATTCAAAACGCTGGACAAGAAAGCCAAAGTTTCAATCGGAGGGAAGCAGGTGAT
>JACEEZ010012115.1:152716-165216 GCA_016584305.1 Chionoecetes opilio | reverse complement strand
AACACATACTTTAATGCTTTAATTTTGTTGTTGTAAAGTCTGGACACAATACAATAATTATACTAATGTTATCACAATGATTTAACCTGTTCTTACCATATATAGATATATATTTATAGATATTTATTTATATATAAATATATATATATATATTATATATATATATATATATAATATATATATATATATATATATATATATATATATATATATATATATATATATATATATATATATATATATATATATATATATATATATATATATATATATATATAAATGTATATATATATATGTTTATATATATTTGTATATATAAATGTATATAATTATATATTTATATATATTTATATATATAAATGTATATAAATATTTATATATATATATATATATATATATATAGGGAGGGAGGGATGGGAAGAGGGAAGGAAGAAGGAAGGAAGAAGAGAAGAATGGGAGAGAAGGAAGGAAGGATGGAGAGAAGGGAGGAAGGAAGGGCAGAAGGAAGGAGGGAATGGGAGAGAAGGAAGGAAGGAAGGAAGGAGGGAAGATAGGAAAAGATGTAATACGATATTATGATGAGAATAATGAGTAATGAGAGATAATTACGGTAAGAAGGAAGAATGAGGGAATGAAGAGAGGAGGAGGAGGAAGATTAATGAGGAGGAGAGATGATATAACCAGTAAAGGATAGAAACAAGGCCCTACTGTTGTTTCGTCATCACTCTCTCACCCCCCCCCCACTGACCAGGCCTTCTCTCTCGTAGGCCTTGGCCAAACCCGATTATTTTTCTCCAAAATTCGTCCCGGTGTGCTGTAAAAGGTTGGCTAATGCAAATCACATCTACAGGTCTCTAGGAACATGTTTTAGAGGGCCAAACCTGGGAAAAAGCTGCTGAAAAATGTTTGGTTGTCAAAAACTAATATAACCCCATAGGTTCGAAAATCTTAGCTTTTGTCCCTATACACTTTATCTACTCACGTTTTCAATGCAAAAGATTGCTCTCAATTCTGTTTTAACTACAAACTAATGTAAATTATTGGCATATTTGGTATTTAGTTACTTAGGTCTTGACAAATAACCATATAATTAGAAATCAAACATTTGTATTTTAGTCTACGTAGTCAAATAAACATCTGAAGTAAACATTACATTTCGATATAATGATTATCTGTGACAGTTATGCTTATGAGAAAAACAACAAAATTAATGGTTGTACAACACTTAATAAATCTCATTAAAATAATGACAGAATAATTATAGCACTGTCACATGGAATAGATCATGTACATTAACTGTCAATATCAGAGTCACTGCTGTCTGTTTCCAGTGTAACAATACACTTTATACGACTACATTTTCTTTCTGATCCCTGGCAACGGCAACCAATGTAGCAAGGAATGCCTTTTTTGCTGCAGGAACAGCTTCTGTTGCAGCCTTTCAGACAGCCACACGAGATATTCTTGGACATTTGATCTGGCCATGCTGGTAATGTGGATGGACCTGGCAAAAGCTTGTTTTCTACTAGTGACCAGCCAAAATTTGTAAATGGTTCCAAATTTGGTTGTGGGATATGCGCTGTTTTGTCAAGTATTGCAGCCAGTGCTGCCCGTTTCACATGCAGCAGAAATGTGTCTTCAGTTGGGGGTAGAAGTTTCAAAAGTGTGGACTTATTGTTTAAAAATTTATGTACTCATAAGTCTCCCAGTGCAGAGCCTTTAAAGTCATCATCCTTCTTTGTATACACAGCTACCAGCAGTTCTCTGACTTGCTGGATGACGTCTGTCGTTACGGTGCCTTGAAAATTCACATCTGCTTCTCCAAAGTCCTCAAAAGCTGGAATTTCTACCTCTTTGCTGCACCTCAGCCATGTCTTTTTACTAACGAAGAAAGGGAAGCTGGTGATGTCACGTCCACTAAGGCTGTGGATGAAGGGAAGGGATCTGCACTGTGCGGGGCCCAAACTACTTGCCATCTGATGGATCGAGAGGTAGCTGGATTGTGTGGTGCGCACCCACATTTCAGGCAGTTCTTTAAGGAGTGTAGAAGTATAGTACACACATGAAACGATGACATCTGTGTCATTTGTATAAAAGACTACCCGTTCAGATCCCTCTTTCTGAAAGCTGTAGATGGAATGTAGTATAATTCTGGGGTCTGCTTCATTCTGAGTGGACTACGGCTCTGCAACTTCATTCACTGTACCTTTTGAGACCACAACACTTTCTGTTACGTTCTTGAAGCCACCACCTAGGTATAGGCATGTTGAACCTAATGATGATTTCAGCTCTTCATCCTGGTTCCATTTCTTGCACAAAAAGTTCAAAAGTGCTTCTTGTTGGCAGAAATTGGGAAAAAATCTTGTGGAGCAGGAGCAATGTATTGTTCACTGACTTCAAAGACTTTTGCTTTTTCTGACTTGGCATACCGTGTTGGTGTTGTGAAGCTTTGAGATTGTCTGTGTCATATCGGTCACAACAAAAGTGGATACTGGCTGTCCCTTCAGGAATATCATTCAGCATGTTGTGAAGGTATCTCTTTGCAATTGTTCCAAATGTCTCATCTTTATGGAATGACCACTGGTGTACTGCAAACATAGCATCTACAACTACAGCTGTTTTGAGCTTAGCCTGTGGGAGATGAGAAACTGTGGTCACCTGGGTTTTCTCCTTCAATGCTTTAATCAATGTGGACTTGGTGCCACCTGCTCTCATCGACCCATTTTCATTGAACGGTGATGGAGGAAACTTGCTGCATTCATGCTTGCCTATAAAGTTGATGATGTCAACTTCACCTCCACTGGCAGCTAGTTGCGTCAGGCGTAGCAGAGCAGTCACCTCATCACTCTTTCTAGTGGTAGTAGAAGGATATTTTGGTTTTTTGGTAGTGATATTTTGGGTGTGGAATGTCTTCAGCTTTACCACTTTGGTTTGCTTTTGCTGATGTCTAATAGAATCAGCGAGAGCTCCAAAACCTATGCTTTTCACATATGTCAAATCAGCTTGAGTATCAGGTTCTGCATGTTGACCTGTTGATATGTTGACTAACGCTGGCATTTCTGCTCTGAAAGGATTTGTCTGCATGGCTGCCAAAGCTTTATGAATTGTCTCTTTATCCCTGGACACTCTGGTCTGACCTGACTCATGGTGGGAGCTATGAGTATGCAGCTTCAGCATGGACTTTAGTTGTGAAGATACCTCTGCAGTGATGGGCTTGGTGTACACTCATTTAGTGCGAGCAGCAGCATTTAGTGTTATCCCGTCGAGACCACTTGCTTCTTTTGCATCAGCATTGTATGCTTCTTCTAGCAGCATATCCGGAGACACCCCATTGTGGCATCCCTCTGATCTTCGGCCAATGAAAGCCCCATTTAGCATGGCCTGATACACCTCTGGTGCTGTGTCAGACAGAGATCGCATCTCGAACAAGTAGAGAGGTAGAGATTGTTGCCCATATTTGTAGTGACCTGCTGCTGTCAGAAACGGAAGCATCTTAGCCGACTCACACAAGTGTCCAGGCCAGTTCCCTTCTCTCTGGTAGAAGATAAATCTGTGAAGAATATCAGACATCTCTAAAAAGCTGAGCCAAAACACTGCTGTTGGACGATCTGATAGTGATTTTTTAAATTCTTCCAATTGTTTCTGGAGCATTGAAAGTTGTTCATGACATGACTGAACTGACTTCAGCTGTTCAGTGGCATCTTTGTTGTTATTAAGCAGCATTTTCAGGACATCCTCAACAGCTTTTTTCCACTCCATGGTATTTTCAAGTTAAAGCCCAGGATTCAAACTCCTCCCAATATAGGTGCCAGAGTGCCTCACTGAATATTCGCAGAGCAAGCATAGACTGGTAATAGTCAGCCCTTTCTCCAAAGAATTTTTTTGCTGTTCCTTCACCACGCATCCCAGCCAATACAAGAAGCTCTTCGATGCTAGAATCCTGCATGATTTTACAGATGGATTTCAGGTAGTTGTGTGCCAGATGGAAACCTCCAAGGAGCAAAACAACATTTTGGCACTCATCTCTGTACTTTATCTAATTGTTACCGCAAGTTCATAAGTGGCTTGATCGCCGGTGATGATAGTGTGTGTGTCTCCCAATGCTTTAGATGTCTTCACTAGACGTGTCATCTCCTCTTTCAGAACACCAGGGTCTGTTGGAGAGGCTGGTATCAGTGGAAGGTATGCAGCTTTGCTTGATTTGTGATATGGCAGTAATCTTGCACAGAATGCAGAGAACCCTGGAAGTCCTGCATCTTCATCATATAGCACTTCCAGTAGCTGTGAGTGTTCGACTTGTCTTCCTAGATGCCATATTAGCAGCATATCTTCAGCCACACCATCAGAGAGTGTTTCCAGACTTCTGAGATCACCTATTGATCACCTGAGTGATCTAGAGCTCTTTCTGTCACTGCCGGAGATATAACAAGCTTGAATGGCACTGTCTGGAACCCCTTCTAGAGTCCTTCTCCTGACCCCAAATGAATGAACGACACTAACACTGTCCGTTTGCCTGACTTGAACCCTGGTTGTCTCAAGATTTTCAATAACGATAGCAGTTGTAGCATTGAAGCTTCCCCCATCTAGTGTCTTCTTTTTCCAGTCCAGGTTGTTCATTGCAAAAACATGCACTGTCCCGTGGCTGTGGGTCATTGTGGCAGGGATGAACACACCATCCTCTTCAACCTGTTGCATAATGTTTTCGCTATCCCTGGTTAGTCGGCGTTGCAGGCTGTCATAGCTGATTCCTTGGCCAAGTCTGTTGTTCAGGTTGATAAGTGATTTGCTGCGTGTTTGGTTGTAAAGATGGTAAGCTGTGGCAATGCCTAGTGGTGTTGGTATTCCAGCTACATGGTGCAAGATTTGCTGAGACAGTACTAGTGACTTTTGCTTAATTGTTGGATTAACCGTCGCCAGGTCCTGTAGGTCATCAAACTGCTGCAGATCTCCTTTGTCAGAGAGAAGTGTTACAACAAAATTGAAGACAGACTGTGGGACAACCTTTTCTGCAGCTCCAAATGATACTTCTTGTGATTGGTAGTGCATCTGTTCTTTCTTGTAAGTTTTTATATCCTTTCTCAATAAACTTGCTGCATGTTGTATGGCTTGCTGCTTTTCATCTACAGTCGACTGTGCTTCCAAAATTCTTAATTTCTCAAGGGCATCACCCAGTGGGATGGATGATGAAAAGATGAAGCCCGATCCTGATGTCTTGTCAATTACTGAGACTCTCTTACCAAACCTATGTTGTAGTTTCCCTTTCAGTCGTGTAGAATGATAAATGGATGCTGTTTTGACACCAACATCACGAAGCATTTCTCTGTATCTATTTCTTAGTGTTTGAATTAGAAATCCATACTTCTCCTCGAACAATGGAACCTCCAGTTCCTCTATCAGACGGTCAAAAGCCAAGTCATACATTGTCTAATTAGGTGATCTACCTTTACTGATCCGTGTAGCTCTAAAAGCGTTCATGCATGGTTTGTGGTAGCAAATATAATTTACTACCATGTCATGCCCTTGGCCAATCAGTCTGTAAAGGATATCTCGCCTGCCCAACTGTTTGGCTTTGTCATGTATTGCTTGCTGGCTTAGTTTGGTTGATACCTTGCTGGTTGGTTTCTTTCCCTAGTGCCATATTTTGTTGCATATGACACAGTAGTTTTTTGCATCAAATGCTGGAGCATATTTCCTAGTTTTGATTGGTGATTCCAGTGATGATGCGCTGCTTGAAGATTGGCCAGCACTGCAGGTGGGAGCTGGGTCATCTCCAAGACGTTTTTTCTTAGCTAAGGTGTAACTCTTTTTGAGGGTATACCAGTTCCGACACTTTTTATGCCACTTAGGAGATTTGTCTGTGGTCCATGCTTCATTTCTTACTTCATCTTTAAGCATTGAGTACGTTTTATCTTGCCGAGCATTCATAGCATCAAGGAACTTTGGTACAGATGTAGTCTGAATGTTCATCAGTTCTACCTCAGACGAGTCTTGGCATATGACACACCTAGAGTAATCCACAGACTCTCTCATCCTTTTTGGCGGGTTGAGAGACACCGTTCCTGCTGTTCCTCTTTTCACTCCCTTGCTCATCTAGTTTTTCAGAAGCGTGTAACAAATAAAATAAAAAAGCACATTACTACTCACCACCACTATAGTACAAAACAAAAGATATAGAAAAACAGATAAAAATCAATGCCAGACCCAGCAACTAAATTTTCTTCATCTGTTCCAGTGAACGTTCGGTGTTAGATAGAAAAGGACCAAAATGATAAAGGATTTGTTTTTCAGCATTAACTCAATAGCCTTACCATTCAACTCACATGCAGTCATGCACCATCGAAAACAATAAGAGACACTATTGCTTCAGTTGTTTTCCCTCCTTTGCTCGGCATAGAAACCTGTAAGAAATAAAAAAGCGCATGCTGTAACTACCCACCACCACTATAGCACAAATCAGAAGTCATAGGAAACAGAAATTAACGAATGCCAAATCAACAACTACATTTTCATCTTCTGTTATAATGCTTACCATAAAATAATCATAATTACACTGAAATTGAAGTTTTTTCAGCGTAAGCTCAATGCATTGACCACGAAGCTCACATGCACACCTAGAAACACTGAAAAATACTAGAAATACATGCTCTGAATCATCATTGCAGAGAACATCACTCCTAAGGTCCGAGTTAGTGCCGGTGTGTCTGGAATTCTCGATTTTTTTGTTTTGGGGCTGGTAAAAATTTCCAGCACCTTTTTCAGAAGGTTGGCCCTCTAGATCATGATCCTAGGTATATGTAGATTGGGTTTTTGTAGGCCAACCTTTTACAGCACGCCGGGACCGATTTTTCACTTGGCTCCCTGGGTATAGTGTGGAAACGCAAGGAGAGATAGGAAGAGAAAATAAATATGGAGGGAGATTAGGAAGACGGTAAAGTTTTTCTTGAAAATGAGGGAAAGAGGCAAAAATGAAGAGTAAGAAAGAAAAACTAAAGGAAGAGGAGGAGGAGGAGGAGGAGGACATTAATACAAGAGAATTACCTTTTTCAACACCAGAGAGAGAGAGAGAGAGTGTGTGTGTGTGTGTGTGTGTGTGTGTGTGTGTGTGTGTGTGTGTGTGTTCATCTAGTTGTATTCATCTAGTTGTATTTTACAGGGCCAGAACAATGCTCGTGTGGCCCCGTCTCCATATCAACATTTTTATCATTCATCCTTAGTGCTTTGTGTTGGGGGAAGCCAGCACCCCGGAGAGGAGGTCACAAACCCCGGCTAACACCTGGTACCCATTCACTGCTGGGTGGACAGGGGCTCGGGTTTTAAGGAAACAACCCATCTGTTTCCGCTCCGCCCGGGGATCGAACCCGGGACTTCTCGATTGTGAACCGAGCGTGCTTCCCCTACACCACGGAATGTGTGTGTGTGTGTGTGTGTGTGTGTGTGTGTGTGTGTGTGTGTGTGTGTGTGTGTTTTCTCGTCATTTTCAACATGCAAAAATTCATGTCCACCCATTTTATATATTATCTCTTCGGACGCAATTTCCGCAGTTACATAATAAATGTTGTCCTCCCAAACCATTTTCTCGCCACTGTAGTGGTAAGGTGTTGGGTAGGAAGGTGTTTGTTTAGGTAGGTGTTGAGGCGGAAGGGGAGGGAAGGGAAATGGGGCAGGAGGAGGAGGAGGAGGCGGAGAAGAGGGTGTGGATGGCAAAAGCAGTTATGGGGAAGCATGGTGGGGACTGGGGAGGAGGGATTGTAGGGGTTAGAGAGAGAGAGAGAGAGAGAGAGAGAGAGAGAGAGAGAGAGAGAGAGAGAGAGAGAGAGAGAGAGAGAGAGAGAGAGAGAGAGAGAGAGAGAGAGAGCGAGAGAGAGAGAGAGAGAGAGAGAGAGACGTCAGTGCACCAAAGTTTATGTGCAATTAACTTAGTTCTTTGAAACTTCATTTTTCTTTCTCACAAACTATGACCACACACACACACACACACACACACACTTTGTCTAACAATGTACTAACACCTTAACATTCATAACACACTAACCATCACCTTAACAAACTATAAGTATAATAAAACTATCCATCAATCTATCTACCTTTCAGATAGATTCAGATTTTGTATAATATGTATAATAGAAATGGCGTAAGGACATAATATATACATTATCTCAAAAAGCTGACTCAAAATTTCGACATTTCCTCAAAAAAATGTATTAAACCTTTATATTTACAAATAAATATCTATACATGCGTTAAATGATATATAGAATCAGGTTTTGTATAATATGTATAGCAGAAATTCTCTAAGGACAAAATATATGCATTATGTAAAAGGCAGTGAGGTGGTAAGGAAAGTGAAAAGGTGGAAAAAAACGAAAACTGTTATATTTTAGTTACCCAAAGAAATTATTATATTAACTGAGAGAGGCAAAAAAAAAGTAAAACGACGAATATATAAAATCCAAATAACAGAAATCAATAAAAAGCCGGCATCAAAAAGACGAGATTAAGAAAATAGGAGAAATATTTACCGGACAGAACAAAGTGAAAAGGTGGTGAAAAAACGAAAATTGGGATATTATAATTACCCCAAAAAATTATTACAACACGTAAGAGAGACAAATATATGGAGAAAAGAGTATACATAAAATCTGAATCTGAAAAAAACTGGCCTTAAATAGACGAAATAAAGAAAATAAGAATCTTGATCTTGATCTTGATATTACAGGTGCTCTATTCCTCATAGGCCAGGCCCTACAGTAGTCTTTGGCCAGGCCTTTGAACCGGCTGCTCCTGTAGAGAAAAAAACACACAAAAGGAAACAGAAGAAAACAAAACTACATAGAAGCATGCAGTTCTATTGTCTATTTCTTATACACCACATTCCTTCCAAGAACTCTTTCACTGTCTCAATCACCCGTCCCCTTGTCTCACCACACAGTCCCGGCAGCAATAACATCCATTCTCTTTCTGTCCTTTTCAACCACCTCTAAAAAAAAAAATATAAAGCAGTGAAGTCAATTCAGTGAAATTTTCGTCTCATCAACTCCTCTCCTCTGACTGACTGTCTTCAATCTTTAAACCACCGCCGCAATGTTGCTTCTCTTGCTCTCTTCTACCGTTATTTACATGCTCACTGCTCTTCTGAACTTGCTAACTGCATGCCTCTCCCGCGACCTCGCTGCACAAGACTTTCTACTCATTCTCATCCCTATTCTGTCCATCTTCCTAATGCAAGAGTTAATCAGTGTCTTTACTCTTTCATCCCTTTCACTGGTAAACTCTGGAACTCTCTTCCTGTTTCAATTTTTCCACTTTCCTATGACTTAAATCTTTTCAAGAGAAGAGTAACAAGACACCTCCCGAACTAAATTGGGTCACCCCTCTTTTTTATATCATTTTCTTACTGTCTTCTTTATAGGGACTGGCAACTAAGCGGGCTTTGTGTTACCCTTTTTCTGTGTGCCCTTGGCCAGTCCTTTGTGATGTAAAAAAAAAGAAGAAAAAAAAGTGGCATAAAAACGAAAATGGTGATAGAAAGATGAAATATTGAAAATAAAATAATTTACCTAAAAAAGACATCAGAGAGACAAAGAAAAGCTAAAAAACTAAAATTTAAAATCTAAATATCGGAAAAAAACAAAAAACTGACCTTAGTGAGACGAAATATAGAAAAGAAAATACTCTACTTTAACAGAACATTAGAAAAACACATCGCAAGGAAAAACCATGGATAAAAAAACAATATATAAAATAAAAATATCACAAACCAATAAGAAAACTGGCATTAAATAACCGAAATAAAGAAAATAGGAAAATTATTTAATCAATCCAAAAAGCCGCCAAACCAGTGTTGCCAACCGTAAGACGATTCAGCATCATATCATGGCTTGTAGATGTAGGGCCGTAGGGCGATTTTACAGAGACAGCAAAACGTAGGGTGATTTTGAATTTTTGGTTTAAGTTATATTTACTTTGCAGCAAAAGATAAATCCTATAAGCGGAAAGGAAATATGTAAAAAAAAAAAGTAGTAGTTTTTAACATTTTCTATTACCCTCTGGAAAATCTGGTTAAATGATAACTAATGAGTGACTCTGGCAGCTGATAGCGCATCAGCTGCTGGGCCGCTGGTGTGACTGTAAGCATGAACAGGGACAGGACAGGCCTAGGTAGCTAACGTGAGCATGCTGCTGTCCTCTGTGGAACTGTGGAAGCTGGGTATCCACTTGTTGCATTTATACGTATCCTAATCATCGTTGCGTATCATTCAGTGGTACGGTACGCTGCAATAAGGTCTATTTTACCGGAGTTTCATTACCAAAATATCCGTATAAAGAACAGCATGCGTTGCACTGTTGTATGTTATTATAATTTATATGATACAAAGATCATGGAAACGGTTATATTGACAAATGTCAATTTTCATCTTGAACCGTAGGGCGATGAAGGGAAATGTAGGGCGGTTTCAGTGTCTGTGTAGGGCGAAGAAATTTTGGGGGTTGGCAACACTGCTCCAAACAAACACTCAGGAACCACAACTGATTCAAATTTCGAACTGAACCAACCCGCCATTAGAGGTAGGTGTCAGTGTGACATTCTCTCATATTTATACCATTTTCACCCATTTCTACCCTTTTCCAAGACATTTCCTTTGACATAGTATAAGTTGAATGGTTGCTCTGTCCACCACGTACAAGGGAATAAGAGAAAACAGGTGATAAAGGAGAGAAATAGGGAAGAGAAGATACGTGTGAACAAAACCACGCAAGTCTCTCTCTTCCTCTTTATCAGTTCGCCTCGCACCACGGTGGTGAACGGACCTCCTCCCCGTTCTCTCCTCTCTCCGCTGTTAGTCGTGGTGGTTGAGTTTCCTCCCACCATGACGTCTACACGGAGGCGCCCCGAGGAACCAGCCGACGACGGCTTCACCCTTCAGAGGAAGCGCTTCAGGGTGACGAAGCCTTCTTCTCCACAGCAGAGTGGTGCCACGGCTGCGGAGCGTCCAATCCCGGTGTGGAGGGTCGTCAGGCATGATGACTTTCCCAGCCCTTATCAGCTTGCTCGGTGGTTAGAGTGCGAGCTCCGGCTCGCCCTCAAGGTGGATGTCTCCGCCTCCGGGGAGTTCCTTCTCCGGGGGGCGACTGAGGACGCCGCCGCCACCCTCCAGGAAGTAGCTGATGGCCAACCACGGGGCATCGTGTTGGCACGGAGGGAACCCAGCAGGAGAGGTGTCCTCGTTGGATACCTCACTGGCCTCCCCCTGGACTCTGTATTGGAGCACCCGCTCGTCGTGACGGCGGTGCGGTGCTCATACAACGCGGGCCTTAAACGGCACCTCCCGACCCGGCAGGTTCAGCTGACGCTGCGGGGGCACGTCCCCGCCGCCCTGGACCTTGGCTGCTTCGGGACTTTCGCGGTGTGCAGGTTCATCCAGGAACCCGTTCGTTGTTACCGCTGCCAGGCGTTTGGGCACTACCAGCGCCAGTGTCAGCGGCGGCAGGAGCTGTGTGGTGTGTGCAGTGGGGAGCATGCTTCACGGGACTGCGTCCGCCGCCTACGGGAGGGTGGAGAGCGGCCCGTGGCTCGGTGCCCTAACTGCGGTGCCAGGCATCACGCTTGGAACCGTCGCTGCCCTGCCCGGCTCCGGCAAATTCCTGGGTCCACGGTACCTCGCCAGCTGAAGTGGAAGGAGGCTCCCTTGCTTCCACCTCGGTCTGCACCCCAGCCCCCCCCCCCACGGAATGAAGACGCCGCCGAGACCCGACGGCCCCGCCGCAGGAGGAGGAAAAGAGGCCCCAGCGTAACCGTCTGTTGTCCCCTGTGGGGGATATGGACGTGGACGCCCAGGCCCCCGTGATGACGAAGGTCCCAGCCCCTTGGAAATGGCGGCCATTGGTGGGGAGTTGCAGCCTGCTGTGGCCCCCCGCCATGACGCCGCGACCCAGTGCAGGCCGCTTACCTCTTTGGTCGCGAGCGGGACGCAGATGGAGGGCCGGCTCTATACCTTCGAGAAGAGAGACCTATTCTTGCTACTTAGGTCCTATGAGTTCCTGGTCAGTCAGGAATCTGTGGCTATTCAGTCCCGTATCTCGCACCAGCCAGCCTTCTCTTACGTGAGGCAGGCGCTGCGTGAGGGCCGCAGGCCAGGCATGCAGCTGCCCAGGGAGAGACCGATTAACGTGCCGGCCGTTCATCGCCGCCGTGATGAAAGTGACTGGGTGAACTACGACCCCGCCGCCGGAAGTCATTAGAGACGCATGTTTGTGTCTGTTCTTTGGTATTATTTTGTTTTTTGCATGTGCTTCCTTCTATTTATTGTTTTTTTGTATCTGTCAGCTTGACGCCTGTGGGGCGTAATAAATTTATCAAAACAATTCCTCTTTATCGGATTTTATTTAATTATAATAATCGAGTTTCTCTTCTTCCCTCCAACTATTCCTTTTCTTCCAAGGGTTTAATAAGATTATAGATTCATTATTTCGTTATAGCTATGGCTTAATATCTTCGTTAT
>JACEEZ010012115.1:117716-150216 GCA_016584305.1 Chionoecetes opilio | reverse complement strand
GAGAGAGAGAGAGAGAGAGAATCTTTTGTGCTTTCTGTGCAAACTCTTTCATCCACTACCATCAAAACCAGAAAAGTTTGTTTATTTCGAATCTGTAATAAAAAAATGTATGGGAGCAATACTCGAGGAATTGCAGCGAGTTGAAGACAAAAATGTGAGAAAAATGTTGATACACTAGTATTTCTTTTTGCTATATTTCTAACAAAACAAAAAAATCCTTTTCCATATTGCACATATTTTCCCTATAGAAGTGATGTAAGTGACAAACATCCTCAGGACGCCACTGGAGCTTAATAATTTGAGACATAATGACAGAGGCTTGGGGGCGGGGTCGTTGTGAGGCGCGTTGTCTATCCAACAATGCTCGGGGTGACGAGCCACTGACGAATCCTGTGTATAGCGACGCGCGGGGCAAGGATTTGATATTATCCAGAGCGGCCCGTGGCTGTTCCCGGGTGAAAAAAAGACATTGTGTGACGGGGCCTTAGGCGTCAGAGGTCACATGAATAAGATACTTGATACCTGATGATACTTGATGGTGTATTCGGCTTAGTATGATATAATGATGTTGATATATATAATCAATTAGGAAAAGGATGAAGCGTACCTATATAAGCTCTGGGGAAAGTCAAGAAGGAGGGGGAGAGGAAGGGGGGTAGGCAGTAGTCAGCTATATAGGTATCAAGTGAAACACCGTGGACGGGGGGGGGGGAAAGGATTTGCTTGTTGACATTATACACACACACACACACACACACACACACACACACACAGTTATTCAATACTTTAATATCTTTATTTTTTTCAGATCTCAATAATGTCCACGCCGTTAAGAGACACATCACATCGATACCATTCCACCTTCCCAGTAAGTAAATCCTCCTCCACTAGTAACAAAGCAATCCAGTCCTGTAACAACCCACACACTACTAGCAAAAAAACTAAATTGATATGCTATCCTACCCACAATTCTCTGCTACTCTGTTAATGAGTTCGAAGCACTAACGAACCCTATCAATATAAGCTTTAAAATGATATTACAGAAATATACCACCAGTATTACTACCTCACGTTTACTAACATTTCAGATTTATAGATAACATCACAGGTCAATAATTATTGGTCAAAGGTCAACAGGTAAGGGAGTGGGAAGTAAATAAGGGAAAGGTTTAGTGTTTCGAAGCAGTGTTGAGCAGTGTTGAGCTGCTTGAGTATTCCAGTAGGAGCGATAGTCGGGGGCGCGTCAGCGATCAGGCAGGGTGTGTTTGTGCAGGGCAGGCAGCTGGGAGGAGGAAGCAGGGCAGGAGTTAGGGTCCCCATACTCCACATCCCAAATCCGGCACTGGGAGGTAGGGGATGATTTGGCCTAACAACGCTTTATTTTGAGAGTTTCTTCATATTTCTGCAGCGTAAGGTAAGTAGAGAGAGAAAGGGAGGGAGTGGGAGAGAGAGTGAGAGGAATGAGTGGCGGATCTAGGGGCTGAAATCTCATTGGCCACCCCAGATTTGAGTCAAGAGGTTTAATGAAAATTCAACTATTTCTTTTTAATAGCCATGCCATGGCTACTCCGCACTAGATCTGTGTCCAATCTTGGCCAACCCAGTCACCATGTCCTCGCGACGCTACTGTGAGTGGGAGAGGGAGAGAGAGAGAGAGAGCTTGCGTGTGATTTGAGGTTGTTTAATCCTCCCTGCAAAGTAATGGCTATTGCCTCGTTATCTTTCTACCTTATACAGGAACTACCACGTGTAGGCCACTTGTAGCTTCCTTATTTTCTTATGTTCTTATATAACGTCAGATCAGCTATGGCCAGTGGCCATATATATGGCCAGGAGCCCCCCCACTGGCCATGGCTGCCGTATAATCTGCTTGGACCTGTGACTGACGATATGCCCTAATACCCTTCTATGTGGCATCAGAATGCCCCTGAGCTCCGCTTGCCATAGTGCCCCCCCCCCCCCAGGTGCCCTCCAATTGATAGATACCTAGCCACGCCAGTGCGTCCTCCTCCCTGCGCGGCGCTGCACGTCATGTGGGATCAATTCTAAGTGAGACAGACAAACTGAGGGAAGTTGTCACCGACCAAATCTCCGCCGGCGGGGACCAGAGCAAACAGGGCCCCTTGAGGCGGCTCGTGGCACCCCTGCAACCCCTCCCCTTGGTCTTGTACACTGTCCTCCCCTAGCCTGCCTTCCCTCCCTCGCTCCTTGCCTTTTGCAGTGTTCCAAGAGCTGTTTGATCTATAATTCTCTCTCTCTCTCTCTCTCTCTCTCTCTCTCTCTCTCTCTCTCTCTCTCTCTCTCTCTCTCTCTCTCTCTCTCTCTCTCTCTCTCTCTCTCTCTCTCTCTCTCTCTCTCTCTCTCTCTCTCTCTCTCTCTCTCTCTCTCTCTCTAGCAGTTTTATGGAAATGACCTCTCTTTCTCCATCTGCAATTTTGGAAATTACTCTCTCTCTCTCTCTCTCTCTCTCTCTCTCTCTCTCTCTCTCTCTCTCTCTCTCTCCTCTCTCTCTCTCTCTCCTCTCTCTCTCTCTCTCTCTCTCTCTCTCTTTTCTCTCTCTCTCTCTCTCTCTCTCTCTCTCTCTCTCTCTTTTTTTTTTTTTCTACGCATTTATTACTTAATTATTTTAACTAGTTAATTAACACATTTAACTTTTAATACCAAGAATAATAGTAAAAAAATTATTTATTGTAATTTTTTTCTTATTACCGTTCATTAGTTTTATAATCTTATCATAAATTCAATTTATAGTCTATCATTTACTTCTTTCTTTCATGTTCCTTTATAGTTCACACACTTCCTTATAGGGTCATGCATGGTTTGCTAATCATGACCCGTGACCTGACCTGCCCCCTCCCCCTGAGGAAAGTGGGCAGGTAAAACAGTGTGTGATGTAGTTAACTGTTCGCTTTTATTAGTGAAAATACAAATAGGGAAAATTAAATGTAGGTCGCTTTTGGGTTAAGCGGTTCTTTTATTTCTGTCATTTATAAATAGCTGATGTATTTATTTATCTATTCTTTATCTATTCTATCAATTTTTGGGTGTAATGGTTTCTTTGTTTATGTCATTCGATTCCTGTACGCTCCTTATTATCATTATTATTATTTATATTATCTTCATCATTACCATTATTATCTTGTAGTTATTATAGATTCGCACTTTTTTTTTTTCTTTTTTAAGTTACCGTATAAAAAGGCATCATTTGGGTTAGACCGTTAGATGGTTCATTATTTATTTATTTACCAGACTGACTCCTCCGGTTCCGCTCTCCACGTGGAGTGCCCGCAGGGGTTGCGCTCTCATTGGCTGTCGTCATGCCTCGCCAGGCAATGAGGCGCGGCGTCACCATGAAAGTGCGGAGATTGTCGCCTCGTGTGAACAGCCCCATACAAATACATGTACCGTAAATGGCGGCGTACAAGTCGACTCTTTGAGCCTGAAAAAATATCTCCATAACTAGGGGTCGACTTATACGGCAAGGATATAATGTGAACCTTTACCACCGAGTGATAAACAAGTGGATCAGCACTATAACAATCGCTGTACACCACTTACCGTAACTCCAGTCAGACAATTACAATATGCGCCACTTCCAGAGCAACAGCGACAACTGGAGAAGACGTTTAGCGGCAGTTTCACCCACAGCTGTTTCCAACAGCTGATACAATGATTGTAAACACTGGCCAATGCAAATGGCGGAGCCTCGGAGGGCACCGGTAAGTGCCGTCCAGTCATAGGTACTACCGTGTTTTACTATAATATACAGTATGTAGCGGTACTATCAGGAAACTATGGTGTTTTTCAAGTGAAAACAAGAGGCAGATCTATAGTAAAGATTCATATCTTCATAAAAGTGGTGTGGTGCTATGTGTTTTTGCGACAATTAACTGTATACCGTACCGTAGCCTATCTACATTCAAGCTTTGGCCTACCAGTAGCCTACCGTATTTTTGGGGCTGCCTTTTACGACAAGTATAGGCCTAACACGTAATCTTGAGCTAGTAATCTTGGGGTCGACTTGTACGTCTGGTCGACTTATACGCCGCCATTTACGGTAACTCGAGTCGCTGAGAAGTAGCGCGACAGCAAAGGATATCTCGAGTCGCGCGACTGGCCAGCTACAAGCGACTACGTGTGAACGCTCCCATTGACTTCCATTGACCTCGCAGTCGCGCTACTGGAGTCGTGCGACTGAAATCGCCTCGTGTGAACAGGGCCTTTGTGATGTAAGCGAGCAAAACATCATGAGCCAGCGCTGTAGGAGATAATTTTGTTGATTGCTGCGAACTCTCCAGTAGTGTTCTACAGTTGATGAGGTAATTTTGCTTATTGATTGTTCTTTTGACTGCAGTAGTAAGGTGTAAGATAGGCATGTGCTGGTTTGAGCCAGGGACACGCGAGAGCGTGTGAGCGACACTACCCTTCCTACCTGCTTCTACCATTCCTTCAGTCGCCTCCATTGTCCTCTCCCTCCCTGTCCGCCACACCCTCACCGGGGTGGGGGAAAGCGCACATGTCTGCAACCCCTTGCCTACCTGTGTGTGGTCGAGATTGTGGTTCATGACTGTACATAACATAGTTAATAGGACGGATCCGAGCACATGAGCGACAGGTAATTGATCTACTGTACATTTTGTACTGTACAAGCATTTAGCTCGGGGTATCGCGCATCTTGGGTCGTGGGTTCGTTTGGCTCATGGTGTCTGGCTCATATAAAATGCATTAAAAATTAAGCATTCCAATATTTTTCTTTCCTTTAGCTTCACATAGCTGAAGAGGAATGGGGTAGGGGTAATGGTGATCTATCACAGCACTGCCGGGGTAACGATGTCAAAAAGTTTGAGAACCACTGGATTAGAGGCTCTTGCCGCCCCCCCCTGTATCCTCCGATGCACTCGCAATCGAAGGCAGAGTTGATGGGCAGCATGTGGGTGTTCTTAGGCCACTCGACGGTGCAGAACAGTGGTTCTTAACCTGGGGTACCTGTACCACCATGGGGTACAAAACTTTACACCTGGGGGTACGAGACATGCTGACCAATAATTTTCAATATCATATTTATAAGGAGGCTGGAATTATATATTTATAATCATTTTGTCTGTCAACAATTGTCTTAACCACCTGGAGTCCAGCGGTTCATCATTAAGTCATACTACAATAACTTGTAAAATATATTAGTTACCGTCATGTCATTTTTTCTTGTTTACCGTTGCGTACATTCTATACTCCTATGGTACGTGTTCATGCGTCTGTTGGCTGCAGGGTTGCCATTTGGTCATTTTCATTACCTCATTAGGGTAAATTTGGTCATGAAAAATCCATCTGGTAATGAGTCGCATGATTTGGTATTGGACTTAAATTTGGTAATGAGAAGAACGAAATTTGGTACAGAACAGAAAACACATTAGAGGGGAAAATAATTTCCCCTCAAAACTATTACTTGATGGGCTGAGCTAGGTAGTTGTTTGTGTCCCGCACTGAAAAGTGCCTAATAGACGGTCAGGGGTCAGGACAGGAACAAGACTTGTCAAGCACAAGTACGCGTCACAGACCCGTACCCCACCGCACCCGCGTGGCGGCCAGTTGGCTGAAGAGCTCTTGACTGTAAATTTGTCACATGTCCAGGAGGAAAGTATCTATGAATTCGATTGTAAGGACCAAACGCAAACAGTACCATGCCGACCATTACTCCTTACTCTAATTATACTTTTTTTTCTGACTGTGGGTACGATACAAATATATTAATCTCAAAAGGTACGAGGACTAAAAAAGGTTAAGAACCACTGGTGTAGAAAGATTGGGGCACCTGGCGGGATTCAAACTCTGTCCACCGTGCTTGCCACTTGCAGGCGCTAACCACGCTGCCACCGCCACCCTTGTATTTCTCCATTGAATTTTAAAGAGTTCTCTTAAATTATCCGTGTTCCTAATCTTTTCCTTGTATATCACAGCCTTTAAGTGGCCGTGGAAGTTAAAGCCGAGAGCGTTGAAGTCAGGGGATCTCGCTGGCCCCAGAATGTGAGAAGTGTTCATCCATCTGTCATCACCGTACACAGATGCCGTAATGAAAGACAGGGTGCCACATTCGGGTGGAAATAACACAGGAATTATCAATCCTAGTAAAAAATGAACGGCATATTATCTAGTAGTATGTTCATATAACGATCGGCACTTAAGATTTGTGTCAAAGAAAAATGGTTTGACGCAACTGTTCCCCTATACCCCCCTCCCCCCCACCCACATCACTTTTCCAGCACCTTGCATTTTTTACGGCCTCATCCAGTTCAGCATTGACGTAAAAATTTGCTTCATAAGTGGTCAACAGGACACGTCAACAAACACAGTTCCTGGGACTCCGAGATTTCTCCTTTAAATTTAAGAGAGTTATTCTTAGGGACGGGCATTAAGATGTGTGGGGCATAATAAATAAATAAAGATGTAAGATAAATAAGATGTCTTTTCAGTGGTGTGGCGGAGGCAGCAGCAGCAGTGTGTGTGGCAGACGGCAGACAGGCTGGGCAGGAGTGAGAGGCCCACAGTGGCAGGTGTGTAGCCAGTGGTAGCCGCTGTGTGGGAAGGGAAGGTGTGGTGGTAAGAGTGGCGTGGCAGAGTGGCAAGGCACACACACACAGCAGGGAGGCTTCAACATTATCTCTCGCACTTATACCACACCTTTGCATTCTCAATTTAAAATAACTGCTCCAAATTAAAAGAAAAAATTCATCTATTAATATATATTTTGAAATTAATATGTTTTATTTTGTAGTTCGTTGTTTAATTTGAGTAAAAAGGGTTGTATTATAAAAACCCCCAAAAAAGTAACAATTTCTCCCAAACTTTTTTCATTTTTACAGAGTGCTGCCTGAAAAGGGGAAAGAGTAAATTTTTTTTTTTATAAAAAAGATATACCATTTTTTAAATATTTTTTACACAGCATACTCATAGATAAGCAACCGGGATAAGTAACATATAGCTATTCCGTGTATGTTAGTAACATACTGTATTATACAAAAGAAAAAAAAAAGTTACATTTTTGGCATTAAAAATTTTTTGGTACTCAAAAATCTATGGAACTCAAAAATTTTGGCAATTATAATGTTTTGGCATAAAAAAAATTTTGAAAAAACGAAATTTTTTTTGGGCACCGCTTTTTTGGCACTCAAAAATGTTTGCCATTTTATAGCTATGAGTGGGGGAGGAGTGACAGTTTGGGGGGTGCTACGTATACCCCAGGCTGTCACCCTTTCCTCACTCGCTAGCTAAAAATGTCAACAAATTTGTTTGCCAAAAAATTTTTGAGGCCAAAAGATTTGGTGAAAATTTTTTTAAGTCCCAAAAAAGGGTTGAGTCCCACCAAATTGTTTGGGAGGTCACACTTTTTTTGAGGGCCAAAAAATTTTTGAGTCAAAAAAAATTTTGGGGTTTGCCAAACACTTTGAATGACAACAATTTTTTAGCTCCAAAAAAAATTGAGTACCAAAAAAATTTGATTACATTGAAAAATGTAACTTTTGTTTTCTTTTGTAAAACTACAGTATGTGTTTAACATACAGGGAATAGCTATACTTTACTTCCCTTTTTGCTTTATTAAGCCCTATCTGTGTAAAAATATTTAAAAAAAATGGTAACTTTTCATAAAAAATGTTTTCCCCTCTTCCCCCCAGGGCCCCGGGGAAAGATAAAAACATTTTTTCAGGAAGAAATATGTTACTTTTCTGGGGTTTTCATAAAACAACCCTTTTCCCCTCTCAAATTGAGAACAGAACTTCAAATAAAAAAAATTAATTTTTAAAAAAAAATAAAATTAATTTTTTCTTTTAATTTTTCTTAAATTGTTATTTTAAATTTTAAGCTTTTTTAATTTGATTTACTTGTTTTTTTTGAAGTGAGTTTTATTTGAATTTGTTTTTTGTATTTTCAGTGAAAGGTAACAAAGGGAAAAAGGGTTTTTGACAGGGTTTAAAGAAGTTTTTTTTGTGAAGGTGCTCACTGATGCTGAAACCTTCATCAAAAAACTAATTGCTATCCTATTAAAAGCAATAAACTAAATATATAAAAGTAGAGCTTCCGGGAAAATTGTGAAAAAAATTTTGTACAAAAATGCTCTTTGCAGTGAGTGGGATTGAGGGGGTCTGGGTTTGAAGATATCCCGATGGCGAGGGAAAAAAGCTGCCAAGGAGGAGTGAGCCTGCACCAGGGAGGGAGAGCACACACAACAACATTAGGAGGAAGAGAGCCCTTGCCCTCACCCCACCCTCTCTGGTACCTTTCCAGAAGCCGTGGCAGCTTTTGGGCTAAAGGCAGGTGGGAGGGGTGTTTTGCTGTGTATTTCAGGGCGAGGCGGGGCTTTTGCGGAATATCAGAAACAAGAGAGAAGACGCTCTGATCTATAATAAAAACGCTGCAACCCCCCAGGAACGAGTGTGACAGGATGTCTAAAAAAAGGGGCAAAGTTACAAGTTCAGACGGGTTCCCAAATTTTTTGCTTAAAAAAAATATTTATTTCCCAAAAAAAATTGTATATAAAATCTAAAATTGGGGAGCCGTCTTTACTTGTAACTTTGTCTTCATGTCTTGATAATTTTCCATTTTTTTCACGTTCTGCACACCGTTCTGGGGGTCTGGCAGGTGTTATTATAATGGCCCTGATCTGTCTTTTTCTCTTCTCTGGATTCTGATTATTCCGCCAAGCCTGAAAACCAATAAAATAAAAATTTTGAATTTAAGTAAATTTTTTTTTTGACCTACACATTTTGAGTCTTGTATCCAATGGTGTTTGACCTACACATTGTGGCTTGCTTGTATCACGAATGTTTTTTTTTACCTACACATTGTGGTCTTGCTTGTATCCCCAAATGAGCGTTTTTGGGTACACATTTTGAGTCTTTTTATCACAGATGAGGTTTTTTTTACCTACACTTGTGAGTTTGTATCGCGATGGGTTTTTTGGGCCCACACATTGTGAGTCTTGTTACGCAGAAGTGTTTTTTGTAAATGGTGAGTTTTTTATCCCCCCATGACCCCTTTAAAAAATTTTTGTTTTCTGTATCCCCCCCAAAAGAGTTTTTTTAAAATCACTTGGGTATACAATAATTCCTCACTTTGTCTTACCACATATTTGTTTTTGCAGGGATTGAAAATTCATTCCCTGAGCCCCTCTGGAACGGGTCCCCCCCACCCCGAAAAAGTCTGCCCCTTCATTCCAAAATCCACCCTTCGTCTTCCCCCTCCCAGCAACCCAAGCGTGCGAAGGCCGGGCCGGGCGTCCACGTTTAAACCCCAAGGGGCAAAACCCTCGAGAAAAGGTTTTTTCCCCCTTTTAAAGGGTCTCGCCCCCTCCCTTCCACCGGCAAGGCCAAAAAAGGCCCACTTGCTCCCCTTGAAAGTTTTTAACTTAAAAAAAGATCTTGGAAGGGGTGGGCCCCTCCCTCCCCCATCCCCTGTGCCAACCGGGGATTTCCCCCTCCCGTTGGGGTTAAGTTGGCCCTCTTCCCTCCTCCTCCCTCCCTCTCCCCTTTCCCCCTCCCCCTTTTTTTATTCTTCTCTCTCTCTCTCTCTCTCTCCTCTCTCCTCTCTCCTCCCCTCTCTCTCCTCTCTTTTTCTCTCTCTCTCCTCTCTCTTCTCTTTTCCCTTTTCCCTCTCTCTCTCCTTCTCCTCTCTCTCTCTCTCTTCTCTCTCTCTCTCTCCCCTCTCTCTCTCTCTCTCTTTCTCCTCTCCCCTTCTCTCTTTCCTCCCTCTCTCTCTCCTCTCTCTCTCTCTCTCTCTCTCCTTCTCTCTCCTCTCTCTCTCTTTTTTCTTTTCCTCTCTCTCTCTCTCTCTCTCTCTCTCCCCCTCTTCTCTCTCTCTCTCTTCTTCTCTCTCTCTTTTCCCTTTTCCCTCTCTCTCTCTCTCCTCCTTCTCTCTCTCTCTCTCTCTCTCTCCCCTCTCTCTCCTCTCTCTTCTCTCTCTCCTCTCTCCCCTCTCTCTCTCTCTCTCTCTCTTTTCTCTTTTCTCTTTTCTCTCTCTCACCCCCTGTCCACCCAGCAGTAAATGGGTCCCGGGTGTTAGCCGGGGGGTTTGTGATCCGCCTTCCGGGGGGGTGACTTCGGCCAACACTAAGCATGAATGAAAAGTATTTATAGGGAGAGGGGGGCCTACGGTGTAGCTCGGCCCAAAAATAAAACAAATAAATACACACCCCATTGCGCCCACACACAACCCCACACACACACACACACACGAAAGCACGCACGCCCCGCGCGCACACCCCAAACACGGGAGGTGTTTGTCACCCCCCCTTGAAGTTGTAAGAATGTAAATTTGATTCAGGAGGTTTACCATGAAAGGGGATATTAAGTAAGTTACATGAAGGGGAAACAATGTAAAGAAGAGAATTCCAGATTTTTCCCCATGAAAGGAAAATTTAAAGCAAGTGTATAAAGGGGGAAAAAATACGGAAGAGAATCAGAGTTTCACGACAGTGGTATTGTTCAAGCGTAAAGATTGCTCTGGGAAAGGAGAAGAGAGAGGGGGGGGGGACAGGGGGAAGAGAGATTTTAAGAGTGAAAAAATATGGAGGGACAGTGTAAGAGAGAGAGGGGAGAAAGAGAGGGGAGAGAGAGAGAGAGAGAGAGAGAAGAAGAGAGAGGGAGAAAGAGGAGAGAGAGGAGGAGAGAACTCATGGTTGCTAAGTAAAAAAGGCTATAATCTATCCAAACTACACCCACAACACACAACACACACACAACAACACAGAAGACATATGGGTGGTTTTTTAAAGGTCTATGATGTTTTTAATAGTCTGGGGTGGTCTATGAGGGTTTTTAAAATGGTCGGGAGGGGCTGGAGGGTTTTTTAAATGGTCGGGGAGTGGTCTATGAGGGTTTTTTAAATGACCCGGGGGAGGGGTTGGGGAGGGTTTTAAAGGTTGGAGTGGTCTGGGAGGGTTTTTTAAAGGGTTTTAAAAAATATTTTTAAAAATGGTCTGTGAGTTTTTTGGGATGGCCCTTAAATTTTCGAGGATAGATTTTTTGGGTTTTGGGAATGGCCTGGGTTTCGTTTTAAATTGTCCGGGAGGGTCTCGATATTTTAAATGTAGGAATGGTCTGGATTGTTTAAATGGTCTGGGAATGGTCAAGGATGGTTTTAAATCGTGTGAGTAGTCTAGGATGATGTTATTGGTCTGGGAGTGGTCTAGGATGGTTTTAAATGGTCTGGAAATGGTCTAGGATGGTCTTCAATAGTCTGAGAGTGGTCTAGGATGGTTTTAAATGGTCTGAGAGTGGTTTTGATGATCTGAAATGGTCTGGGAGGGTCTTGGTTTTTTTTTAAATAGTATGTGAGTGGTCTCGGATGGTCTTAAATGGTCTAAGATAGTTTTAAATAGTCTGGAAGTAGTCTAGGATGATTGTAAATGGTCAGGGAGTGGTCTAGGATATTTCTAAATTGTCTGAGAGTGGTCTAGGATGATCTTAAATGGTCTGGGAGTGGTCAAATGCTTTAAATGTTTTAAGGGGGTCTATGATAGTTTATATGGGTAGAGTGGTCTGGAGGTTTTAAATTGTCGGGGAGTGGTCTAGGATAGTCTTAAAGGTCGGGGAGTGGCGGGATAGTTTTAAAGGTTTGGGGAGTGGTCGGGATGGTTTTTAAATGGTCTGGGGTGGTCTAGGTTTTTAAAATTTATCGAGAGGGGTCTAGGATGGTCTAAAATCTTGTGGGAGTGGTCTGGTTTGTTTTAAATAGTATGGGATGGCAGAAGGGGTTTACGTATAATTTGGGGGAAGAGAAGACCCTTAATTTTTGTGCGTCTGGGCATGTCTTTCTCGCCCTCCCCCCCCAACTATTATAGTTGCCTTTCTAGATATAAGGCTTGAAACTTTTCCCTTAAAATACTCCATAAATAAAAAGTCTTCATATCGAGCCCCCTGGGAAATTTTTTTTTGTCAAAAAGTATATAACTAAAAAAAAAATTTGTATTTGATAATGGAAAAAAAATTGATTCATTATTAAAAGGAATATAAAATACGCATGTCATTATAAAAGCAATCCAGTCCTTTTTAAAAACCCATAAACTCGTAGCCATCCTTGCGCTGTTATTGAGTTCCCAAATAACGAACCCTCAAAATAAACTTTAAAAAAAACCAAAATATACCACACCATTACTAACTCCATTTTCTAACATTTAAATTTAGATAACGATACAAATCAAAAATTTTTGGGCAAAAAGGGAACAGGTAAGGGGTGGGGAAGGAACAAAGGGGGGGGATTGTGTTTCGAAACAGTGTTGAACCCGAGTTGAACCCGCTTGAAAAACCCCCGGGACGAGCGACAGTCTGCGACCTCTAGGCGAGCAAAACCCGCGTGTAGGTTGATCATATCCCTAATACCTTCCATGTATAGCCCCCCACCCCCCCACCACCATTTCCACCACCAACCCCTTTACTTCTTCCCTACAAATATCCACCACCAACTCAAAACTTTACTACCCACAAACCACCCCATTACCTCTTAAACCACTACCACAATCACCACTTCCACCACCACACCACATTCATCTCACCCCACCCACCACCCTTACCACACCCCCACCATCACCACAATCCCTCCTATTCTCCCCCCTACCACAAACCTTCCTGCCCACCAAATAAACTTAAAACAATAGGTACAAAAATAGATAATCTATGTTACTATGGGACAACCTCCCCAAAAAGGGGGAGACCCCGCCCTTTAGCCAGCTCCTGTAGGGCTGACGGGGGCGTGGGGGGAAGTGTTGTCGGGCGGGCGGGGGGTCACAACAATGCTATAATATACGTACAATAGGAAAGTGACTGCGCGACCAAAAGAAAAGGGGGGACAAAAAAACGTGTTTTTGGGACCTGGCCGCCCCTCACGCCCTCTATAATTAGCGCATAACTATATTTCAACGGGAGACTTTTAAAGGGTATTATTGAAATCTTAAAACCCCCTCAGACGTTCAAACTTATTGTTTTGCTCCCCTGATTTTTTTTATTCCAAGCTTGCCTTTCTAAATTTTTCTTAGTACATGGGTCAATAAGGGAGTAAAGCCTTCTATTAATCCCACAATAAACGCACTCGTATTAACAAATTTGGCCCTCATTTCCCCTTGACAGCATTATGATGTTTTTCACCCCTGATGTTATATAATTTTTTTTAAGTTATCATGCTGCCTGTTTTGATGTCTCATCCTGTAAATTTGGGTTTATTGTAATTACATGGGGTTTTGAATTTTGTCTTAGCCACTTTACAGTATGAAAATTTTCTTTCTTTTTTCCAATATTTTCCTTTTTAAGTAACCTGAAAGGTTTTATTCATAAATAATGAACCAAAAAAGATTGGCACATATTTATTCAATGTTTTGCAATTTCCCAATTGCTAAACACAAATTATTTTTTAAATTGCATAACTAAGTAGGATTTCCAATGACGAAATTTCATCATCCAGAGCAGGGCATCACAGCACTGAGGGGTTAGAGAGGGGCACACGCACATGAGGGGTTAGGAGGGGCATCAAGACATAGGGGTTAGGGGGGAATCACAGCACATGAGGGGTTAGAGAGGGGCATCAAGCACGTGAGGGGTTTAAAAAGGGACTCACACCCCGAGGGGTTGAGAGGGCACACACACGTGAGTGGTTGAGAGGGACATCACGCACGCGAGGGGTTAGAGAGGGACTCAACACTGAGGGGTTAAAAAGGGGCACACAGCGCGCGAGGGGCTAGCGAGGGCATCACAGCCGCGAGGGGTTGAGAGGAATCACAGCCGTGAGGGGGTTTGAGAGGGAAAACACAGACGTGAGGGGTTAGGGAGGGACCCACAGCACGTGAGGGGTTGAGAGGGGCATCACAGCACGTGGGGTTAGAGAGGGAATCACGCACTGAGGGGGTTAAGAGGCTCACAGCACGCGAGAGGTTAGGAGGGACATCACAGCAGTGAGGGGTAGAGGGGACATCCCGCACTGAGGGGGGTAGAGAGGGACATCACAGCACGTGAGGGGGGGGAGGAAAGTCACAGCACGTAGGGGTTAGAGAGGGACATCACAGACTAGGGTTGAAAGGGGGCATCACAGCACGGAGGGGTTTTGAGAGGGCATCACAGCCGGAGGGGGTAAGGGACATCAAGCACTTGGGGGTTTAAAAGGGACATCACAGCACGTGAGGGGTTAGGGAGGGTCATCACAGCACGTGAGGGGTTAGGGAGGGACATCACAGTACGTGAGGGGTTAGAGAGGGCTCATGACGAAATTATTTCTTTGACGTCTTGTAGTTACTTTGTTTACATGCAGAAGAGTTCTTCGATCGTCGCCTACGCCACCTACATTCGTTACCCAGCAGTATGGGTAACACTTGAGGTTCCAGTGAGGGTTACATGTATTGTATAGCTTTCCTATCATGTGTATATAGTCATTAGTTGCCACCTTAACACTAGGAAAACATAGCAATATTCATGGTGATTATAAGTTTTTGCTATGCTTGTAACACTACTATAACAGCACTATACTGTACCTGTAACACTACTATAACAGCACTATACTGTATCTGTAACACTACTATAACAGCACTATACTGTACCTGTAACACTACTATAACAGCACTATACTGTACCTGTAACACTACTATAACAGCACTATACTGTACCTGTAACACTACTATAACAGCACTATACTGTACCTGTAACACTACTATAACAGCACTATACTGTACCTGTAACACTACTATAACAGCACTATACTGTACCTGTAACACTACTATAACAGCACTATACTGTACCTGTAACACTACTATAACAGCACTATGCTGTACCTGTAACACTACTATAACAGCCTTATACTTTACCTGTAACACTACTATAACAGCACTATACTGTACCTGTAACACTACTATAACAGCACTATACTGTACCTGTAACACTACTATAACAGCACTATACTGTACCTGTAACACTACTATAACAGCACTATACTGTACCTGAAACACTACTATAACAGCACTATACTGTACCTGTAACACTACTATAACAGCACTATACTGTACCTGTAACACTACTATAACAGCACTATACTGTACCTGTAACACTACTATAGCAGCACTATACTGTACCTGTAACCTTACTATAACAGCCTTATACTTTACCTGTAACACTACTATAACAGCACTATACTGTACCTGTAACCTTACTATAACAGCCTTATACTTTACCTGTAACACTACTATAACAGCACTATACTGTACCTGTAACACTACTATAACAGCACTATACTTTACCTGTAACACTACTATAACAGCACTATACTGTACCTGTAACACTACTATAACAGCACTATACTTTACCTGTAACACTACTATAACAGCACTATACTGTACCTGTAACCTTACTATAACAGAACTATACTGTACCTGTAACACTACTATAACAGCACTATACTGTACCTGTAACCTTACTATAACAGCACTATACTGTACCTGTAACACTACTATAACAGCACTATACTGTACCTGTAACACTACTATAACAGCACTATACTTTACCTGTAACACTACTATAACAGCACTATACTGTACCTGTTGTAAGTATTTTTACTTATACTTATGATGACGATGATGAGTTTTATAAGTCAGGCGGAAGTATGGTTTTCACTAAGGGTTAAATGCAAGAATGCTCGTCAAATCACTTATGATGACGATGATGTGTTTCATAAGTCAGGCGGAAGTATGGTATTCACTAAGGGTTAAATGCAAGAATGCTCGTCAAATCCCGGCAGGTGGATATGCCCGACCGTCGTACCTCCACCGGTGGGATAGTCAAAAATTGTACTCAAAAGCCCGGCCAGTGGAGATTTGTGCAGTCGTACCAACACAAGCGAGTCCAAAACGGCATCAGTATTTTTACTGTTTTACACATATAATACATTTTACTAGTGTAATATATTATTTCTGCCATTAAAAAAATAGCTTAGATAGTGTTCGCCACTTGTCTGAGGCGTTGTTGTAGAAAAAATGGGCCCGAGTGGTGCTTGTGAGTACATTTGAACGTCCCGCCAGTCGCCACAAAGTAATATGGGTGACCACCTCCACCACCGCCGCTCTCCCTCATCACCACTTATCACAACCATATAAGCACCTAATTCTACCTTAATTATGACACGTGTGCATTCACAGTGTATGTATGTCACTCTCGGTTATGTTGAAAACTCGTCTGTAATGGTCTGGGAAGAAATATGATGGAATAAGGGCAGAGCGAGATGCATGAGGTGTGCATGTTGAACGCAACCAGTGGACTAGATAGAGTCACTCAAATCTCGACGTGTTGCGTTGTCCTCTGTGGATTCTTGCTTACCGCACCGCGATGCAACGGGTCGAGAAAATTTCTTGCATATGGCCATAAAGGTGGACTGGATTTCCACATTCTCATCTGCGGATATCCACATCATTTTTAATATCCACATCTATGAATGCGAATGTTATGCGGATATTTTGAAAACTTTGACACTACTTGTTGGTTGGGGAGAGAGAGAGAGAGAGAGAGAGAGAGAGAGAGAGAGAGAGAGAGAGAGAGAGAGAGAGAGAGAGAGAGAGAGAGAGAGAGAGAGAGAGAGAGAGAGAGAGAGAGAGAGAGAGAGAGAGAGAGATTCAAAATAATGTGCAAATCGTTAAAATAAAGGAGATATTCTGGGATTTGTTTGTGCAGACGAAAGTGTCACTCAAAACATCCGCATCCACAAATATTGAACAATTGACATCCGGTCCACCTCAAGTACTGGGAGTGTCAGTAATGGTGTATAAAGGGTACAATAGGAGGCCGGTGTGTGTGTGGGCTTATACTGAGGCTGTACAGTAATGATACACTGGCTGTCAAAGGTAGATACAAGACACAGGGTTGTAGTTATTCATACATACAGACACAGTAGTTTCTAAGATCACAATCGCACATATATAATTAAGTTTGTTGTATGTGTCTTATTAACCTAACAAGATACTTAAAAATTATAAGTATCTATTGGGCATAGAATCACAATAACTTATAATTCTATGTATAAAAAATCATTAAGAAATTTGTGTAATCCCTATTTACACTTATTCCCTGTAGCAAATATACTGTCAATATACACCTACTATGGACGGAGGTAATACTTAACACTAATCATTGCTGTACATATGAATACAGCATTACATACACAATAATATAAATACAAGTCTGGGTGTGAGGTGTTTGCTGAATACTGGTGTGTGTGTATGTATGGGGAGGCGGTAGCAGAGTGGTTAGCGTCACCGTGTGGCGTTCTCGAAGACACGAACCCATAAATCCACTTAAAATATTCCTGTACCGTAGAGTGGCCAAAGAATACCCACATGCACTGCCCATTAACTCTACCTCTGATTATGTGTGCATCGGAGGACACGGGGGGCGACATGAGCCACTAATTACAGGCGTCACTATAACAATCCTGCCTGCACCACCACGGGGCGAGGGCCAACCATCACAGCCGTCGAGTGAGCCTCCAAGGTCTACCATCCCACCCCTGGAGCTCACGGCCTACACGCGCTATAGGCATAGATGTAAAAAAAAAATAATGTATATATGGTGTGTGTATTTACCTAGTTGTGTTTTACAGGGCCTGAGCTACACTTGTGTGGTCCCGTCTCCGTATCTACATTTATCCAGTCTTTCTTTCAATTGGTGCAGCTAAGTGCCATGGATATGATACAGGTAAGTTATTCAAAAAAATATTTTATTTAAAACATTACATATTAGCATTAGCATTACTTAACTCTACATTAGGAACTTATTACTATGAATACAATATACATATATAAACTAATATATTTGAATGTACATACCTTATATATACTATATCCTCTATTTTATCATACTCTTCCTTCCTTCTTCCTGTAACCATCCTCATCCTCCTCTTCTTCCTATAGCCTCTCTACATCTTCCTCCTCCTTCCTTATTCTTTTAGCAATCTTCCTCCTGCTCTTCCTTCCTTCAACCTCTCTCCGTCTCCCTCTATTCCCTCCTTCAGTCATCCTCTTCCTTCCACTATTTTATCCTACTCTTCCTCTTCCTTTCTCCTCTAGCCATGCTCCTCCTCCTTTCCCTTCCTCCCCCTCTACCTTCACCCACATCCTTATATGCACTCCACAACCTCATACAACCCTTACCACCACCGCCACGCCACATAACCACCACCACCTCTCGCCATCCTCCTCCTCCTCTTCCTTCCTTTCCTTCTTTCAACTCCTCACTACCCACAACCTTATAGAATCCCCACCACCACCTCTTATAGAACCCTCACCCCCACCACCACCTCTTATAGAACCCTCACCCCCACCACCACCACGCAGGCCTCACCTTGGTGGAGACGCAGGCCTCACCTTTGGTACCTGGCTGCCTTGTTCCGAGTGATGGTGGCGGCGGCCTGCATGATGGTGAGCAGCATCAGCGCCGCCACGATGATCCATGACACCTTGTTCACCGACAGGAACCTGGAAGGAAGGACCGGACTCAAGTGTGTGTGTGTGTGTGTTTGGTGTGTGTGTGTGTGTGTGTGTGTGTGTGTGTGTGTGCGGTGTGTAGGTGTGTGTGTCTGTGTGGTGTGTGTGTGTGTGCGGTGTGTAGGTGTGCGCGCAGTGTGTCTGTGTGGTGTGTGTGTGTGTGTGTGTGTGTGTGTGTGTGTGTGTGTGTGTGTGTGTGTGTGTGTGTGTGTGTGTGTGTGTGTTAACCAATTTTGTGGAACTTAACCTAATCTAACCTAACCTGACCTGGAAGCAAGGGCGGGATCAGATGTGTGTGTGTGTGTGTGTGTATTTACCTAGTTGTATTTACCTAGTTGTATTTACCTAGTTGTAACATACAGGAAAAGAGCTATGCTCGTACTGTCCCGTCTCCAAATCTACTATTATCCAGCTTGCCTTTGAAGTCCTGAATACTTCTTGCATTAATCACTTGTGCATCAAGGTTGTTCCAGGCTTTTATGCTTCTATACAGGAAGCTGTATTTTTTTATGTACCTCTTGCATGTTGTCCTTTTCAATTTCTTCTCATGACCTCTTGTACTTCTGTCGTCCCACACAAACAGATCTTCTCTATCAATTTTTTCCAGACCCATTGATGCTCTATTGATGTGTGTGTGTGTGTTAGCCATTTTTGTGGAACTTAAGCTAATCTAACCTAACCTGACCTGGAAGCAAAGGCAATATCAGATGTGTGTGTGTGTGTGTGTGTGTGTGTGTGTGTGTGTGTGTGTGTGTGTGTGTGTGTGTGTGTGTGTGTGTGTGTGTGTGTGTGTGTGTGTGTGTGTGTGTGTGTGTGTGTGTGTGTGTATGTGTGTGTGTGTGTAGAGGGAAGAAGAGGAGGAGGATGGCTAGAAGTTGAAGGAAGATGGAGAGAGGTTGAAGGAATGGGAGGAGGAGGAGGAGGATAAAATAGAGGAGGAAGATGGCGTGTGTGTTTGTGTTAATAATTGTTGCTTATACATGATTGCATTAAGCTCATATTCCATCTTTTAATACTTTTTTTTTCTGTATCGTATTTGCCTTTAAACCGGTCGTCTTTCTTTCAATTTGTAAAAAGCAAAGATTATATAGATTTATGTGTGTGTGTGTGTGTTCTTACCTAATATTATTATTCTACAGGATTGCATACGCTCCTACCGAGGTGCGTGAAACTGAAGAGAAGGAGATGTTCTACGCCAAACTCGACTCTGTATTAGACCAGTGTCCTCCTACACACTCATTGTCTTGGGCGACTTCAATGTTACTACTGGCACTGTGAGAGATGGCTATGAGTTATGTGTTGGTCCCCATGGCTCCGGTACCAGGAACATTAAACAGTTCTCTGCTTCTGAATTTGGGAGGTCCAGAAGGTTGAGAATTGCAGGTTCTTGGTATCAGAGACCAGAGCTGCACCGCTGGACATGGTATAGTAATGCCGGAGGGGTAGCTATGGAGATCGACCACATCCTCGTTAGCACTCGTTGGAGGATCCTCCAGAACTGCAGAGTTTACCGGAGTGCTGAGTTCTTTGCAGTTGATCACACTTTTTTTGTGTGCCTATAGTGCCTGTAGGCAGTGACCTCCAGGGGTGGGATGGTGGACCCTCGCCTGTGGTGGCGACCCCTGTGTCCTCTGATGCACTCGCCATCAAATATAGAGAATGGGCAGCATGTGGGTGTTCTTAGGCCACTCGACAGTACAGAAAGATCTTAAGTGGATATTCGCCCTCATCGGGGATTGAACTTGGGTCACCGAGCACGCCACTCGAAGACGCTAACCACTCTGCTACCGCAGAAACTACCAAAAAGTACAATGAGATATTAATGTTAGACCGTCATTCGCACTAAAGTGTGCTACACTTTGGTGCACGTGAAGCACGCACTCGACACCTAACCTTCTGAACGGTTCTCCTACTCAGATACATTTGCCATCCTCATCCGTAAGCAAATCCGTAAGCATTTGTTAGCGACACGCCCCCACACAGCCTTGAGGCACAACCCTCTTGCCACAGGGCCTCCCTCACCCTGCCCTCCACCAGGCCGGCACACCTCTGCCACTGGTGCACTGCAAAGCCACAGCCGTTGGCCAAAAGCCCGTTCTGCCGCTTCTGGGGACACAGCGACCAGGGCTAACACACCCTACGGAAGGCCACCCATTGAGCATCACCCTCCATGGGCTTTAACACACACATGTTGCTCATCATATGCAGTGACACATGGTTGGGTGAGAGCTGACACATAGTGCGTCCAGCACCCAACAGTCGCCAGCCCAGCCCGGCGGTTTAGTACATGGGTGTGCGACTCTAATCACGGCCTCGGTACAACAGCCGGGGAGACAGGACATTCGTTACTATCTCCTGCATCCAAGATTGCAATTGCTGTTACAAAGCAAGACGGTCATGCAGAGGAGGGAAGGTTTGGCCGCGGCTCTGTAATAAACCTGTCACAAGGGCCACGTTGCCCGGCGGGAACCACGAGGAGGTACCTTACCATTCACTAAGCCTCTATAGCGTTATTCATGCTCTTACAATCACCTTCAGGAAGTGGCACTGCACCATAAATGGTATCCAGCCTGTCATTGTAGGGCCCTCATAGGGGTGGTTTGATAACTCCCATAAGAGTCAGAGTTACTCCCCCAAGTGTTGCTACACATAAGCTTCATGTCAAGTCCAGAAGAATCACAAGAGGTAACCATACTGTGTTTCATCTTGAGAAGCTGGAGGACTTGACATGTGCCCATGAGTATGCAGTGGCAGTCTTAAATCGGTTTAATGTGCTCGGTGCCCTCGAGGCAACCCTGTAGAACTGTGGGTGTGGAGCGCTTGAGTTCAAGGCGTGGTTTTGTCTCGACGGAGACGATGGAGAAAATCAAGGAGAGTCGCGCTGCCAGGCTGGCTGGGAACCGGGACCAGCACAGGGCTCTGTCACGCAGGACTAGAACCCTCCTGGGGAGCGACAAGGAGAGGTATGTCAGGAGTCTCGCTGAGGATGTCGAGGGTCATTTGAATGCTAATGACCTCCGACTCGCCTACCGAGCCCTGAAGTTCCCCTTGGAACTCCGTTCCAAGTCTCCATCTCAGGCAAGTGCTATCAGAGCAGCAGATGGGCGCCTCGTGTCGGACATGGATGGGCAGATGGCTCGTTGGGCTAAGTACTTTGAGCAGTTGTTCATGGTGGATCCTCCAATTGGGCAGCTTCACACCACTGGATTACGGGCAGTTGATGCCGATCCTCCCATGACGAAGCCGCACCCTCTCTTGACGAAGTCAGAGAGGCTGTAGCAAAGATGAGGGGTGGAAAGGCAGCTGGTGTTTGTAATATCAGTGCGGAGCTCCTCAAAGTTAGAGGTGAGGCCATGATCCGCGGGTTGCATGCTGTCCTGACTGCCGTGTAGCAATCAGGTACCATTCCTCCTGACTGGAAAAGGAGGCTGGTCGTCCCTATCTGGAAGGGGACGTCAGGACTGCAACAATTACTGCGGTATTACACTGCTCAGCGTGGCAGGCAAGGTGCTTGTGTACTCTGGGACTGAGAGTGCTGTGAAGTGAGGGGGAGGTGTATCCAGCTTCTTTCCTGTGAATACAGGAGTGAGGTAAGGGTGCGTGCTTGTCCCATCACTTTTCAACACTTGTATGGACTGGGTATTGGTCAAAGTGATTGTGGAGCATCCCTCGGCAACACCAAGATCACTGATCTTGTTTTTGCCGATGATGCAGTAATATTTGCCGAGTCGCTGGAGGTCCTGGTGATGGTTCTCGAGGCGCTGCACGAGGAGGCAAAGCCTTTGGGACTTGAGGTCGCCTGGCTTAAGATCAAGGTCCAGGTGTTTGGAGGCTTACTAGATGAAACAGTACAGTCTGTTCATGCGTGCTGCGAGGATATTGAGATCTTGGAAAGTTTTACATACCTTGGTAACGCAGTCCATAATGACGGCGGGTCACGTCAAGAAGTCTTACGGCGGATTGGCATAGCCCATTAGCCCACGGTGTTATGGACTCGCTCAGCGGGAGTATTTGGCGTTGTCTGTACCTATGCAGGAGGACAAAGATCCGGATCTTTAAGTCGCTTGTGATCCCTGTCTTACTCTATGGATGTGAGACATGGACACTAAATAGCGACTTGAAGAGGAGAATCGATGCCTTTGGTAATAAGTGTCTTTGCAGAATCGCGGGGTATCTCTGGGTTGATTACGTGTCAAATCAGCGATTGCACCGTGAGACTGAATCGAGGCCTATTACCTGCATAGTCCGTCAGGGCCAACTTCGGCTACTATATGGGCAGGTGGCACGCTACCCTGAAACCGATCCTTCCCATCGGGTTGTATCTGTAAGAGACAATTCGGCGTGGAAGAGGCCAAGGGGGCGACCACAAGGCTCGTGGCTGGGGCAAGTTGATGCTTCTTGTCGAGACCTGCTTGGTATGGGAAGGAAGCTCGTATGGGGACTCGCGCGTGGTGACCCCCGGGAGTGGCTTCGTAGGGTGGGCGAGGCGACGCGCCCCCCGGCGTATGCCACCAATGATGGATGGATCAACTTGTCAATGCTCTAGATATGGCGGAAAATTCCCCTAAATGTAGCAATGTTTGGTGTGGTTCCGTTACCGAAGGCAACCGAGTATTCGGGCAGGCTTGGGTGCCATACAGACCACTGCAGAAACAGGATGTAACGGAAACGCTCTATTTTACGAAAATTTTGTTACATCGAGCTATATCAGGAGCCAATAACGGAAGTTCAATTTACCGGAATCGGCCTTGGCTGAATTATTCTATTATATCGAGCTCCTACTGTAGATATAGATATAGATTGGAAAACATAGTAAAAAAAAAGAAGACAGAATAGATATTGGAAAAAAGAAGACAGCAACAAAACAAACGACACATAACTATTTACTCAAACACACACGTATACTCACAAAACAAAAGTTAGTCATGGTGACTAACTTAGCATACTCAAGCCGTGGGGTCTAAAACGAGTAACCCAAGTTAGTCACGCTGAGTAACAATGGTTAGTCCTTTTCTGAGTAACTACCTAATAAATCCGAGTATGGTCTTAGTCAAAACAAAATGACTAACCAGTTCGTCAAGTTCACCGTTTTGAGTATCCACATTAGTAAATTTGACTAGGGGGGCAAAAAATGCACCTTTAAGGGGGCAAAAAAATGCACCTTAAGGGGTGCAGGTTTTGTACCTTTATAGGTGCAACTTTTGCACCTTTTGGTGGGGTGCACTTTTGCACCCATATAGGTGCAGCAAATGCACCTTTAGGGGTGCAACTTTGCAGCTTTAAAGGTGCAAAACTATATCACATATTTTGCACCTTTAAGGGTGCAAGGTTGCACCTTAACACTAGGGTGCAACTTTTTGTACCTTTTGGAATTGGAATTTTGGGTGCGATTTTGCACCCATATGGGTGCAAAAAATGCCCCTTTAGGGGTGCAGGTTTTGCACCTTTATAGGTGCAACTTTTGCACCTTTTGGAGGGATGCACTTTTGCACCCATATGGGTGCAACAAATGCACCTTTAAGAGTGAAACTTTGCACATTTAAAGATGCAAAATTATGTCCCACTTTTGCACCTTTAAAGGTGCAAAAGCTGCACCCACGTTCAAAACTACAGTTATTGCACCTTCTGGAGGAGTGCAATATTACACCCTATTGTACAAATAGGGTGCAATTATGTACCCCTCCAGAAGGTGCAAAAACTGCACCTCTGCACCTCCAGGAATGCAATTATAGTTATCTGACCTTTATGGATCTTGAAAGGAAGAATTCCCGATATCATATTTTTTTATGGCAAGTTGGAGTAACTTTTTATCGAAAATTATAATATCATGAATTCCTCCTTTTATAAGATCCGTAATGAACAGAAATTTGCATTCTTGAAGGTGAGGTTGTTGCTGCAAGAGGGACATGTACACAAACAGCTTCTCCGATGCCCAAATCAATGTGGAAGTTCCTGCCCAATAAGTACTTCTCAAAATTAAAGCAAGGATCTTAATAAACCAGCATTCATGTTAACTTTGTCTACTTTACTTGTCTTTAGAGCGAAAAATATGCATTAAAGGAAAAATAACAGGATTAAGTTAATAAGGATATAATACATGATTATAGAAATACATCTTTACTAAAGGTGAAACAACTTGAGATTAGAAAAAAATACAATGTTAGATTAATGTGTACATGTTTACAGGGTAGGAATGAATGACAATCTACTTAGTTCGCGATTTGTCCTTCAACGCTAAAAGATCAGGGGGATGGAAATATATTTCCGATACTTATCTTTGCAAACTGAACACAAATTACGTTATTTATTTTTAAATATCTTAACACCAAATCTATGAAAATTGAACCATGGACATTTTCCATATATATGACTTACTTTTTTTTCATGCTAATGATAAATAAGGCAATCATCATCTAAAATGGAAAAACGCGACAGTTGGCCAACCTAACCCTATGCATTATTGCAATAGCCTGTGACTGATTAAGTGATTATTTTCGGGAAAATGCTATTGGAAATTATTGGGCCTGGCTATAATATTGTATGCAGTAAAAGTAGAAAATATTGTGTACATATCCATCACACAGGTATCAAAATATACTGCAAACACTGCTCTTATAAGTGAGATTAGTGCAACATCTTGTAGAGAAAGAAATATATAATTGAAGCTCTTTTTACTCAAATGCATTAAAGTAGGAAAGGAGTGCATTAAATGCAATAAATATTTTCAAAGGTGACATCTGATGAAAAGCTTTTGAATTGCTATGCAATGTTTAAGAAAGACTAAAAAAAAAATAACTGGTGGATAGTTTAGCATTAAAAAGCCTAACAACTGGAAAAATACAATCTAAGAATTTTTTTTTAGAAAACTGGAAAAGATGAAAGACATTCACTGAAAAGAAGCAAGATACACAATAAAATAACGCAGTGGCCAGTGGGAATATGATGGCTAATTCCACATATCAAATGACTGGCCTAGATGCCATGCTAGTTCTATTTATTACTGCTTACAAGAATGCCAGTAGCTAATATGGTAGTATATTATATGCAGTGATATGCTCCATACCATCATTTCCTACCTTATGTGCATACATACATTCAACCTTATGCAATCTGTTTGTACATACAACATTACTATTATAACACTGCTGTACAAACAGGTTGTGTAAGCTAGGCCATGCACATAAGGTAGGAAATGATAATGCAGAATGGGTATAAATAAGACAAACGAGAAGCCGCTATAACCTACCACTTGTGAATAATATTGTACTGTTTGCAGAGAATGACAAAAAATATATAATATCTAGTTAATTATTTCAATAGTTTATGTGAGAAAGAAACCTGAAAGTTAATGTGGGCCAAAATATGCTGCTGATTGCATTTGGATGCAAGTGAAATACTTAATTTGGAAGGCAATGTATAGTTTGAGAGATGAGAGGTATAAACAATGTCAAATAAACAGATGATAATGGAAGAGGACCCTGTGCCAACACGGGAGCATGGAAGGGTAGATAATAGAGAACACAACAAGGAAGGGATGTAGCTTCAGCTAAATGTTGAGAGTGCAGTGAGGCAGTAAAAAACAGGAATGGAAAACAGGACTCAGGAATAGCTAAAAAAAACTAAATAACACTGTCCTGTAGGGGTTTTAAAGGAACCTATATCAACATAATTAAATTAGACCAAACCTGCTTTTTGTTGTTCCCTCAGTTCAATCTCTTCTGGTTTCCTCAGCCTGATGTTCATGTTGTAGATGTTGTAAAGAGCATTGATTTCCAAAATTTTGTACAGCTTCAATGGTCTGTCAAGCCTAGTTTCTCCATGAAGAACATGAAAACTGTGTTTGTGTTGACCAAGTTAGCGTCCCATAACACTACTGTCTTGTGCCCACTGGAATGACATGCATACATTAATAAAAAAATTGTTAAGCCTAGCATTATGTCACAGAGCAGATAGAGGGTGTGGCCCAAAACACCTATTGGAAAACAAACCCACTGACATGCAAGTCACCAAACAGTATGCAATAGCAAATGAATGTGACAAATAAACATAAAATATACAAAATATATTATACTTTTGGAAACATGGAGCTAAACTCCACAGTAGCCATGTAATCTAAACTTATGCTGCTGTCACACAGAGCCGTGTGGGCTCACTATTCGCCACCGTGTGAAAAATTTGGTGCGGACGGCAGCATACGGTGAGGACACACGGTGGGCCGTTTCCCGTCCATTGAACACGTTCAGGGGACTTTGCCGGCCATCCGCGCCCGGCAGGAGTTTTGAGTATGCTCAAAACTCCTGCCGGGCGAGTAAAAGCGGCGGTGAACGGTGAGAGCCTGGTACGAGGACGGACGGCGCACCCGTTTTGCACCTGTTCGCGGGACGGTGAACCCAGTACCAGGCCGGTGAGGACCCGGTATAGACCCGGTGACAAATAAAAAACATTGCGGCTGCTGACATTTTTTGCTGATTCTTCGCCGTGTTGGACTTTGTTGTTTTTCTATTAGACGGGAAGGGGCCGCCCAGCTCACCTGGCTCTGTGTGACAGCAGCATTAACTTAACGGTAAATTTAGAGTTTGTCCTTAATCACATACATTATTTCGATATCACTTTTATTCTATCTTTGTCCAGTTAGTTAGGAGTCTACTCTATACTATTACCGATGCAGATTCGTGTTTTTTAGTGAAAAATCCAAGTCAGGAGGTTAGGATAAGTTAATGACCTTTCAGCAAAAATCCAGGAGGGGCCATAGCCTCCCCTTATTTAAAAACTATGGTTAACTCGCTCCAAGGATTCCTAACATAACCTTCTGACCTGGGGAAGGATTACAAAAAAAAATATATATATATATATATATATAAAATTATAAATTTGCAACAGTAAATTCTAGTAGATATTCAGGTAAATTGTCTTACTTACCTAACCTTAACCTAGAACTAAACAAAATGGCAATTAATATTACTCAGAACTGGGCCACCCGGATGGTTGTGTAAAGTCCGGTTCCCACTAGCCCGCTTGTACGGCCGCCGTACAACAATGAACAACAATGACGTCACAATAAAGTTGACCGCACCGCCGTATCGCTGTACGGCTGCCGTACAAAGTTAAAATCAAGTCATCTCTCCCGCTCGGCGGTGTCCGCTCGAGCGGAGGTGCAAACTGTGCCCGGTTACCACAAATACCACTCAAGCGGTGATGATGGTGACGTCATTGTTGGGCGGTGTACGGCAACGGCGGCCGTAGAAGCGGGCTAGTGGGAACCGGCCTTAATCCTACACAAAAGGGTCGCCTACTTTACTCTTGAACACGTCAGGCTAGGTTACGTTAGGTCACGGTTAGTTTTCCTTACCAATATGTTAACTTTGTGTGGGAATCACAATGATGGTATTTTCGAGAAAATCCGATGGTTAGCTACAGAGCGACAATCAAGCGTCTTCACCCGGCAAGGCGACCCTTTCCAGACTTGGCCCACTGCTCCGGCCCCAAAGCGGCCCCACTGCTCCGGCTAGTTGGCGGCCGCCAATCCTGTGGAATATTTACCAAATACGTAGGTTATATTTGTTAAGTGTTCAGAAGTGAATGGTAATTACTACATATATGCCGCAAAAGAAACTACATATACACAAATCGTATTATTAAGGTTTGCAGTGAAAGCCCAGTTCTGTCTAATAATAATGTGTTATTATTAAGCAGAACTGGGCTTGCACTGGCAACCAAATACAACAAAATAAACCAACAAAAATATCACATTTTGTGTTATAATTTCTTTATATATAATATATATCACAGACCACCTGTTAGTTCACTAACCGGTAAAGATTCGCTTTATCAACGCTCTCCTTTTTCAGATGAAACTATATTTTTCTGCTACATTATTATATGTTTTGAAAGAATCTGATGTTTGTTTGGTTAAGATTCGTTTTATCGCCCCTGCCATATCTAGTTTACTACCTTATGAAGGACAAATCTTTTGTCATACACGTCTTCTACTAACCTTCAAACCTCTTGGCAAGCTGTTACTTCGATGAAAATCAGGGAAATAAATGATAATAAAAATAAATAGGTGCAACTCCGCCGTCGCCATCAGCACAGTCGGTGACCGCGGGCCAATCCCTCCATCACTGACAGCAGCCAGGCTAGGTTAGGTTATGGTTAAGGTTAAGGTTAAGGTTAGGTTTAGTTTAGTTCAAAATAAAACTAAACTTAACCTTAACCTAACCTCCCTTTTTGACCTAATTAACAGTTTGCCAAGAGGCTCGAAGGTTAGTAAAAGACATGTATGACAAAAGATTAGTCCTTCATAAGGTAGTAAACGAGATATGGCAGGGTTGATACAACAAATCTTAACTCACTAACCTAACCTGGGCATTAGGTATTATTTTACACTAGGACCAGAATTCCCTACACAAGTGGGGCCATGGTTAATGTTTACCTTTTAGGATTCTAAGAAAAATCTCAATGAGCTTCCGTTGCAAATCAATAATTTTGGAGATACGACAAGTGACAAGAGAGACAAAGTGTTTATGTGCGCTTCACTCTTCTTTCTCTTGTGACATGCATCGCCTCAATTTTTCCTTTGCCGCGGACATTTTTTAACGCGAATTTGGCTTTAATCAGGTTAAACGTGGAGTTAGGTTAGATGGTATTCAACCAGTAATTTAGTACGAACTACGTTTAAAGTATTCTTATCCTATATATTTTGATGTGTTAAGAATGATGGTCACATTAAAAATCGTCGGAAATGCCTCATTTTGCAGTTATCCCCTTAAGGTTAGGTTAGGTTAGGGATCTTCCCTAGAAATAGGTAGGTATCTGTAGGTTATTGGTTATATATTTTTATGTATTTTCAGCTTCATATCATCCCATAGTGTATACCGGATATATTTTACGTCATCTACATAATCTACTCCACATACAAAACTCGTTTCCCCTTCCCCGCCCAAAACCCAGCGTTCCCGATGGGTCCTCAGGTTTTTTATGGCGGGGGATAACTGCAAAATGAGGCATTTCCGACAATTTTTAATGTGACCAACATTCTTACCTAATCAAAATACATAGGGAAAGAACATTTATAATCTCGTACTCAATTAATATTTGAAAGTACCAATTTAACGGTCAGAAAAGGTTACGTTAGTGTCTTAGTGAGTCATAAGGTTAGGTTAGTAGATTTTCTTATTTCCTATTCACTCTCTTTCCTATAAAAACATCTTGTATCTCCGCAAGTAGTAATTTACGACGGAAGTTTCTCAAAATCCATTAAGGTAAACAAACCATACTCTATGATTGTGTAGAATATTATAGTCCTAGTGTAAACATTTGCTGGGCATTGATTACTTAACCGAGCCTCGATGGCCCACACATACCCCCATGTGTTATTTTTAGTTTTGGTAAATTTCTAGCATTTGCCCTTACTCTCCCCCTTCCATGGGGGAGAGCCGACCCCAATCCCTTCCCGCAAACAAGTGTGGGGACTTGTGGAAATGCGAGCTTTTCGGGTAGGGAACAATTACTGTGTCGAACATACGTACTTATGGAGTTATGTAGGGGAGTCAAAATTCCCTATATCTAAGGAAATGTACCTAGATCTAGAAAATTTACCTAAAGGCGGCGTCACACTAGCACTTTTTCCGTCTAGTTTTTTCAGCAACTTTCTACAAACTAACAATTTTCTGACTGCCAAGTCTGCAAGCCGTCATACACACAGAATCGTTCGCCTGCATCACCAGTCAGCTGTTCGACTGTAAACAAACATGGTTCTTTGTGGTTTGTGGTTTAACCACTTTGTGGTTAAGATTATGTTTCATTAAAACCTATAAGGTTAGGTTATGTTTCATTAAAACCTATAAGGTTAGGTTAGGTTTCATTAAAATCTGCTTGGGTTAGGTTTCATTAAAATATATAAGGTAAGGTTAGGTTGTTGTTGTTGTTGTTTTTTTTTTTTTTCTTTGCGCAAAATCAAACTATATCCATTACAACACGCACCTATTGTAGGCCAAGAAAAAATAGTCTTTGTCTCTGAAAACGACCGCGAAACTCTCGTCCATTATTACCGACGGTTATAATTACGTGCCTTGTAATGCATTAAGTTGTAGTAGAGCTTTTTCTTTCATGACATCGTAAAAAAAAGTAAGCTGAAAGGCTTGTGGAGCCCGCCAACTTCTGCGGATTATGCACCCAAAAACATAGTTACCGAAATAGGAAATTTAGGTACTTATTACTTCTATTGCCGTTTCTTTAGCTGTGCTTTCCTGTGCCTGTATGTTTGTTTTTTGTGCAATGAATTTTCTAAATTCAGATAAGTGAGGTTAAGTTTTGGTTAGGTTAGGAGGCATTCATGATTCTTAACACCACTGTGTGTCAGGGTGTGTCTGGTGAGTTCAGAATGGGGTATAAAACCTTTTCCCACACTCTAGGCATTCATGGTTCTTAACACCATTGTGTGTCAGGGTGTGTCTGGTGAGGTCACTCTTTGTAGTAAATATTTTCCCACACTCTATAAACATTCATAATTCTTAACACCACTGTGTCAGGGTGTGTGTGGTGAGGTCACCCATTGTAGCAAATCTTTTCCCACACTCTAAACATTCATAATTCTTAACACCACTGTGTGTCAGGGTGTGTGAGGTGAGGTCACTCTTTGTAGTAAATCTTTTCGGGCGGAATGGCTACAATATTAGCCGATATCAGGTGTAATTTTTGGATAAATCATGGTAGACAGGCAGTCAAATATTACCTCAAATCTCTCATTAAATATAATAGATCTGAGTGCAGACTAGTCTCCTATCTAGGTCCCCCTGAACTTCCCGCTGATAAAGAGATCCTAAAACCATTTGAGGTCAATGGTGATGACTATACTGGGGATACTATAACATCAGGAGATAACTCTCCCCCGGATCAAGTATATGTCAACATATTCACTGGTACCTCTATCAGAGCTGTTAATTTTAAAATAGCTAAAGACCACAGTGCCGAAACCATTATTGAAATTTTCCGGCGCTATGTGGCCTGGGGTGATGTCACATGAAGCATAACTTCATTTTCGCCGGCCCCCAGTGTGGAAATTATCCATAAACCACCCTCTCATAATTGGTAGAGTGGTGGTTTTGTTTCCCCCCCCCCCCTTGTGAGTGAGGTATTTTCCACTCGTTATGGGGGAGTGTGAGTAGGAATGTATATATAATTATAATGGTAATGGGTAATATTAAGGTAATTTAAGTAAATGATTAGTACTGGGAGAGGATAAATTAATATCCCCAGTGGTTGATAAACATTGCACTTAAATAATTAGCACCTTAATTTGGAGCGCGGTCATTGGTTACCGCCCATAAATATTAGCCACTAAGATTTATGTACGTGGCTATAGGTAGGGTGGCGATCGCTGCCGACCGCCCACAGGGAGAATCAGTACACCTAGACCCTCCGTGAAGATAACATAAATTGTTAATAGACGTGCTTGTCTACAAGTATCATTCCAGCCCTCATGGGATTAATATCTCTTCTCTGATTATAAAGAAGAGATTTGTACATACGTTAATTTTGTACATATATAAGTGATAAAACCAATAGGACCGTGTTAGAATACAACACTGATAACAATTGCGCGTCAAGTTACTTGGTGTGATAACCACTTGACGCCCACGATTACGCCTCCACCTCTGCTCTTGTCATTCACGGGCGGCCTCGATCCCGGCGACCACATCGGATCACAAGATCATTGCAGTATTGATCAAAACCTACAGCCATAATTCAACCCACTATCCACCGATAAGTATCCTAGTTAATTGATTAGCTGGGATGATGTGTCGGGTGATAGCCATGGGTTTGATTGAATAGGTAAGAAACTCAGATTAAAAATGTATGTGATATAAATTCCCACAGTGTGTTCAGCAAGCGAAGCCCAATAGATGCAACATCTATTGCAAATGCAGATGCCATGGGAAGAAGTCCGTGATGAAAAAGCTGATCACATATCCTGAAGCAAGGGAGCTCCTGGTGCATGTTGGAGAC
>JACEEZ010012115.1:107716-112716 GCA_016584305.1 Chionoecetes opilio | reverse complement strand
ATAGACGAGAGAGAGAGAGGAGAAGAGAGAGAGAGAGAGAGAGAGGATGAGAGAGAGAGAGAGAGAGAGAGTAGAGAGAGAGAAGAGAGATGAGAGAGAGCACAAGAGAGAGAGAGAAAGATGAGAGAGAAAGAGCACGAAGAGAGAGAGAGAGAGAGAGAGAGGAGAGACGAGAGTGACGAGAGAGAGAGAGAGAGAGAGAAGAGAGAGAGCCAGAAGAGGAGAGATGGAGGAGAGAGAAGAGGAGAGAGATTAGAGAGAGAGAGAGGAGAGAGAGAGAGAGCAAGAGAGAGAGAGAAAGAGAGAGAGCGAAGAGACGAGAGCAAGAGAGAGAGAGAAAGAGAGAAGAAAGAGAGAGAGAGAGGAGAGAGAGAGAGAGACCGCGAAGATGAGGAGAGAGAGAGAGAGAGGAAGAGAAAGCATGAAAAGAAAAAAAAATATATATCTTCAGCTCCCACCTGAAGTAAATAGTCCTGTCTCCTTGGTCCTTGTTATATTCCGGAAATTGTTGGAAAGGCGCCCGAACTGCCCCGCCTGTGACCTGATGGATGTGTGAGGGACCTAGAAGTGCAATAGCTGCATGGGAGCATAAACGGTCCGCGTGAATACTGCCATGCCCACTGTGGGCGAGCCAGGCGGGGTTGTCAGCGATCCCTTGTATCTGAAGCATAGAAAAATAGTATACTGCGCACAAGAATTCGTCGGCTAACTGTCTATATACAAACATCATAACTCAAAGACTTATGGCCTTACTTGAGAAATAATATATGCATGTTATCTTGATGTTTTCTCAATTGTTCATGATAGTAACTCTCACAGTATTATAGGTTTATGGCTCAAAAACATCACAGAAAGAGTCCTTCCGTATACAAACACCTACCGATAATACGAAAGATTCGCACATAAGATTATGTAGATTCATTATCAAAGATTAGTTTCACTTCATTTATCGATTATGGTTTTGCCCTCTGTACCCTGTAGGAGTATGACGTCCTAGAAGAATACGCCGCAAGAAGGTCCTGCCACGCACTGCCCTTAGATAGGTTTCTCGGGCAGAAGCACAAGAAGGCCAGCGAGTTGGAGAGTCCGAATGGTGGTCGGGACTCTCCCAACTTCTCCTTCTCCAAAACGTCGTGGGCTACTCCAACGACAAATTCATGGTGGGAATACAGGAGGTGGTTGCGGGAGATAAGAAAAATAAAAAGATTGGTACCCTTTAATTGCTGGCAATCTATGTTCTGTAAAGCTAGTATTGCATTACCATACCTATTATTGTTAATATTACTATCCTTTATCGTCAGCATATATATTACCAATCTTATAATTAAGGACTATTGTATAAGAGTTAGTAGTCGGATCAAGCCCTTGGATCAGGGCGTCGTAGCCCTAAGGTGGCTACGACGCTCTGACCAGGGGTTGATCAGAGATGATAATGTATACTAATGTTACCACGGTTAGCTATTAAAGCATTACATGATGAATGCCACAACGGCTGCAAGCATTACAAAAATCAAAATCGCCAAACCAATATAAATAATATAATAAGAATTGTGTAGTAATATCTGGGACAAAGTGTAGAGAATTGCAGGAGACTGGTATTAATTATAAATGGTTGAATGTTATAACGATATAAGGGTAAAATATGTTAACAAATGTATGAGCAATTCTTATAATAAATCACCATATGGCTAATGTCCATGAGAAATACAGGGAAAAATATTTGATATTTTTGGGGGGAATACAGACTGGAGGGCAGAAGAATGTTAGAGTTTGAAATTGTTGTTAATATTTTCCTATTGCTCTGAATTTTAGGAATCGTGCATTAATTTGACGGTATTTTGGCTATAAGTACACAGATCGGAATATCAAGTATAATAGGCTACGATGCCTCTGTGAGTGATCTCTTCATAACAAAATCGCTGACAATTGAATTTTATGGTAAATCTTCGAGAAATATTGTGCCACAGGCAATTACCGCTGTTGTGCACTGAGCACAAACAACTGATTCGTAACTTAGCGGCATGGAAAAACTAAAACCGCATCTAGCTCAGCTCCTCACTTTGCAGTTATAATTATGGTGGGCACGCACTTACATGGAATCCATCGCCCGCAGGAGCAGATCAAAGTATTGTTGTTATCGCGAAAGTTTAGACAAATAAAAGCTTGAACAGAAGAATCTCCTCCTCTATGAGTCTATGAGATTTAGTATTTGGTCATCAATGTTTCAAGTATATAGTAGGGCAGCCAACCATCGGTCTAGGTTCTAAGACTATGGAATCTAAAACAATTTAAATAATTGAATAATTCAATCTAAAATGTTGCCTCTTTACAGGGATTTTGTCTTTCTTTCCTAACAAAATCGTAAAAATTTCCATTCGTGTTTTTTTTTGTCTAGTACTTAAAATTTTTTCAAGATTCTCTGTTTAATATTCTCTTATTTTCTAGAAGTCCACTGGTTACTTCTTTTAATTGCCATGAACACACAGGGTCAGTTTGTTTATCTCTCCTGAAACATGAACCTCTTACATTCCATGCCACACTATTACCAGAGGATAAGTATTTCGTTCCTGTCCTCAAAACACCTCCCTTCAGGCCAATACAATGCATCGTCATCATCGTCTGTGTGACGTGCCTCTTAGCCACACGGCCAGAAAACGCCACACGTCCTGGTTGCTTCCTGGCCTCGGTCACATTCCCGACCTGGTGAGTCATATTTAGTGTGAGTACGCTATTATTATATCATGTTGTTTGTCTTCATTCAATTGAGGCAAGTAAAACAAAGATAGGCTATAATATACGGCTTTCATGCTAACTCCCCTATCACCAGCATTGCTATCACCAAAATAAAAAAACCAATTAATAATGGACAAAAACTCACTATCCTTAAAATGAACGAAATGCATTTCGCCAGCAAAGCTGCAGTCGAGTAGACGGTGTTCAGATCCTATCGAATTCTTGGACCCCCAGTGGAAGTGAAATGAATCCAACACATACTTGCCCACCAGACCACCGCCCAGGAGATAGGCTCGCTTGTGAGCCTCGTGCTCTAAATTAACTTTGAGATGATTATTTTCAATTTCTAAATTGGTGTGAATAACCTGGAAAGGAAGATAGTTTTTAGCAAATCAGGTAGAAATTGCTGTTAGTTCCAAACCTGCAAATTGGTTTGTTCATATCTAGACTATTTCTCAGATTTAACTTGGGATAAAGTTGTGCAAATTATATTCATTGCAACATAACATCATCTTCATAGTGAAGTGAAAAATAAAGGAAACACTGGCAGAATCTCCGATTTTATACATATTTTTATCTAATGAAATATTTGAAACTGTTTCATTATCATTCTATACTTTATCCGACACACATAGTACTTACGCCGTAGTTCTCAAAAACAAAATGAGGGAAGGAAGATGTGACTACGGTCTTGAAGTTGAGGGGCGACTGTCTTAACCCGGTGTTGCAAAAGCCACCCCACTGGTTCTGGTTTTGGTAGTTCCACTCGGCTGCGGCCACCAAGCTGTGTACACATCGACACAACACACCACACACACACAACAACACCCACACCCACACACACACACACACACACACACACACCACCACACACATACATTATATCTTATCCACCAGTATCATATCATTATATTATATCATATCATCTAATATACACCACCCATAATATATTATATAGATATAATATATATATATATATATAATATATAAGAATATATATATTTATTAGATAGATAATATATATATATATATATATAATAGAATATATATATGTACATAAAGATATATAGATTAGATATAGGTATAGATGATATGATTATAGATGGATAGATATATATACGATATAGAAATATATATATATATATATATTATCATATAATATATATATATATCTATATATAATTATACTATTATATATTATATATATATATATATATATATATAATATATATATATATATATATATTATATACTAATATATTATATATATAATATACTATATATATTATATATATATTAGGGTGGGTCCTTAAAAACAAAAGTGGAATTGTTTTGTTCCTAACCCGGGAATTTGTTACCATTTCAAGTGGAAATCACCTGAAATTTTTTATGAATTCGGCTCGTAGGAAGATGTTGCACACATGACCCGAAGTTTTCCCTCTGTGATCGTTCGGACTAGGTCATGGTGTTATTGGAACATACTCCATTTCCTCCTCCTATTTTCCACAATATATTTCCTTCCGAATGCGATTCTACCTGTCAAAAATTAAGTTTCTGGCCCTGAACATATTCTCCTTTCTTTTTCAGTTTGATATGGCGACTAGGAGCAAAGATTTTCTTGTGGTGCCCCAAACGGAGGTAAATTTGCTCCAAACTCCCTTCCAACAGAGAGGTTCTCGGGGTCGTTCTCCACCGTCTACAGCTCAAAAAGATGGACTCTCCGCGATGTCACGCTGGCCCCGTGACCCCATGGTGGCTCAGTTTGGGGGATTATGGCGCGGATCCCAATGATCCGAAAAGACAACATTGCACCAAGATGAGAAGCCTCCATCGGGAGTACGAGCTCCTCAAGGAAAGGTCGCTATCCGGCGATCGGAGGCTCAAATCTCGAAAGAAAAGGATTTTGAGGGTACTTCTCGACAACCTCTTCGGCGTGGACACGGGAATGCGCTGACCATGATGACAACCAGGAGGACCCCCCTCAAAGAGTTCTCCTCGCCCAAACGGGAGCCCAGGAGGGGTTCGAGGAAGGTTATGGGCGGCGTCGATTCCGTCTTGCTTGCTCAGGAGACGAGGCAATCTTTCGCTTGGAAAAGGCGCTGTTTCTCCGCCCGCAAAACAAGAAGAGGCTGCCGCGTCCTCATCGGTGGCGCCAGCTCGAGTCCTCGCCTCGTCCAGCTCCAACAATTCAGCTGTTGTCTCAGCTGAAGAAACGAGCAGTTGGAGGAGCGAGTCCTGCGAAGCGGCGAAACGGGGCCACGAAGAAC
>JACEEZ010012115.1:85216-102716 GCA_016584305.1 Chionoecetes opilio | reverse complement strand
AAGCAAATGACAAAAATGATGATAAGAATTGTCATTTCTACAGTGCACCTAAATAGCACGACAAAGGAGAATCGTAATACATTAAAGGATTTGCTCGTAAATCATGATCAAGGACGAGATGTTTTTGTTTCAAATATTTCTTTCCAAGCATCCGTATACTGATAGATTTCCGCGACGCACATGTGTCATCATTTGCATTGAATTATAGTTATCACGAGGTTTTGACCGATGTGATGCCTAACGATTATGTCCAGGGATAGCAAAATTATCTGTATTTTCGGTTTGCACAATGACTTATTTTTAACGGTGTTTTATTGTATTTGATAGTTGTCTGATGACGCCGGCATTTTTTAATATATTTTTTAATGGTTTTTAATGATGATTTTAATGATTTAATTTACGACAATTTATATGAGGAATAATTTATCAATGACTAACCTTTATGTTACTCTGTTATGGTTAATATTTCATAAGAATCTGTAATGGCACAAAATATTTGTTCGATCACATGAAGGGACGCGAGCCGCATAACTTATTTATACATAACAAGTATTAACTTCATCGAACAAGCGAATCAATTCTTCATTTTAATCGATAATTAACTATATATCATCCTTCACAGTTAGTAGAAAACATTAGTTTTCGGTACTAATTAGGCTTTGTTTGTTTTAGTGTTATATTCTTGATTGAAAAGACAGGATTGTGTTATCTTACTTACCTGCAGCGTGTGTATGAAACACTTCTTCCAAGGGCTGAGAGGATTCTGTTCCTTTGAGTAGGTGTCCTGCTTATATACAAGGGTTCAGGCACTGCCCTGATATTTTTCCTGATTTCCCTCCGTCTCTCTTTTTCTTTCCTTCTTTTTGTAAGTTTTCTTCAAGCTGGTTGAGGAACAGTCAGAGTGAAGTACGTCAGGCCCAGAAGGATGTGTGTCCTATATTGACCTTTATTTCAACAACAGATGTTTTTACCAGAAATTAACGAAAGAACACGTAATAATGAAACAATCACAATAATCAAATAATAATAATTAATAGTAAGTTTAATTTTCGCCCGAAGGCATACATAACAAAAAACAAAGCGTAAGAAGAGGCCAAAAAGTAGAATACAAGTACTAGAGCAAATCCAAACCAACAGGAAACAAAGTACAGGCACATTAAGGACATAGTATCAAAGTACATAGAAAAAGCATACCACGGACACCTGTGCTACCCCACATTCTGCACAAACAGCAGACCCCAGCACCGCCTGTCGTATAGGTCCACATACATAGGTCTGTTTTTTTTTTGAGCCTCTGCCTGACAGAGGGGATGATTGAGTTCATATAAATAATTATATATATATATATATATATATATATATATATATAGATATATATATATTATATATATATATATAGAATATATACTAACAATATAATATATATATATATTATATTATATATTATATATATATATATATATATGTCTAATATATATATATTATATAATATATTAATATTAATATATAATACTACATATAATAGATATACAATTTGTTTTTTACATATATATATATATATATATTTATATATATATATATATAGTATATAGATATATATATACATATATTATATATATATAATATATAAGTCATCCCCTCATCCTAATCAGCATGACGACAACGAAGCTGTCTCGACGCCTTAATTGCACCTAACTTCGGATCCCAAAAAGTCACCTCTTAGGAAAAACATGGCATCATCATCACAAGAACATTTTAGAAGAAATTACAGAATTGGTAGACATGCGTGCAGATGTGCGGAGACTTCCAATTCTAGACGCACTATACATAAAAGACATCAATCCCAAGCTTAACGTACAGGCAACACGACCTACAAAGCTCTACCAAGCATATGAAACGACAAAGGCTAACAACAGTCCTACTCACAGAGAAACAAAAGCGAGGGATGTCAACAACCAATAAGCGGTCGCCCACTTACGGAGACAAAAATTGACGAGAAGCAGAAGCTTTCTAACCAATCAGCGCCGCCCACTAGCTACACGCAGCCAGGCTTCATCAATAAATAGCGCTTCACTCACGCTTAATCATGCCTCACCTCTACAACTGAGGAGAAAACATCTTCCAAGCTGCTGAAGAAGGGTTCTTAGACCCGAAATCGCGATACAGCAACAATGACAAGCTACGGCGAAGTCATAAAAGTTATTACAAAGAGAATAAGACACTCTTAAGACAAAGAAAATATCTTTAAAGAGATAATAACCTGAACTAGCTATCACTTTTACGAGATCTGTTCTCAGAGAAAATCTCCTGCCCGTTTATCTATATTATATCTTTTATACTATATATATAATATATATATATATATATATATATATATATATATATATATATATATATATATATATATATATATATATATATATATATATATAAAATAGGTAATTATTAACTGGAATATCACGTTATAGTACAATTTAGCCACACTTGTTACATACTATAATATTCTATAGGAGTAGCCGTGTGTCTGTCTGTCTATTTGTCTGTCTGTGTGTCTACGTCTGTCTGTCTGTTGTGGGTAGCCGTAACTGTAAATTCAATTTTGATGAGAGTAGGCTAAAACAAATCGCAAATAAATCGTAGGTGGTAAGCGGCTCAGTCCCTGTTGATTGAATAATTTTGCAGGGGGTTTTGGGTTAGAAATACTTTTATGCGTATTAGATTACTGGAAGACACTCTGCGGTAACGCTTTGCCGTATTTCATATACCGTAAACTCATGGACTTACTGTGTGTTGTGTGTGTGTGTATTCATCTAGTTGTATTTTACAGGGCCAGAGCAACGCTCGTATGGACCCGTCTCCATATCAACTTTTTTTTTTATCATTCATCCTTAGTGGTTAGTGTAGGCCGAAGCCAGCACCTCGGGAGGGGGGTCACACCCGGTACCCATTCACTGCTGGGTGGACATGGGCTGGTCGGGTTTTAAGGAAACAGCCCTAACCTTGTTTCCGCTTCGCCCGGGGATCGAAACCGGGGACTTACTCCTCGGTTGTGTAACCAGATCGTGCATAACCACTTTACCCCACCTATGGGTGTAACCCTATTACGGGCGTGTGCCTGTTGGGTGAGGGGTTGCCCCTGTGTGTGGTCTTGCATGATGTTGTTTGGACCACACTGTGGGGCATGTGGCATGTGTGTTTGTGCGTTTTTCGTGGTACGTGCGTGTGTGTAGGCTCGTTGTTTGTCTGGTGTCGTGGGTGCTGTGGGTTGGGGTACGTGATGTTGCTTCGCCAGCTGTCTTTTCTTTCCCTCACCCCGTGTTGTGTTGTGTGGTGTGCTTGGGGTCGATATTCTAATATTCTCCAACTCGCACGGCCAATAAACTCCTACCGTCCAGCCTTGGGCAAGGGTTTGGTTGTGTTGCTGATGGCCGGCGAAGTTTTTGTCGTGGCGCGGCCCCCGTGGAAGTCCACACGGAACGTGGTTCTGACCCCGAGCACTTTGGGACCAGTGTCACAAACGGACCAGCAAACAAAACCACGAGTGGAGGGTCTGTGTGCAATGCACCATTGGTGGCTCTAATATTTTATAACTACTTACTCATATTACAAACAAATCAATACCAGGGTATTCCGAAGGCGCCCCCAACAAGCCAACTTGTATTTTATACTTAAAGACATTATGTGCGAACACAAGTTTGCCAAAACCAACAAATAAAAATATGCGGTGAGAAATACATGTCACTCTTTCAATTAAGGAAGTATTCTAATTCTTATCTAATAATATATATATTGACGTAAAGTGAAGTTTTTAGTTCATGAGCATCACCTTCATCAGCGGCACTTGTGTCTCATAAAAGGCCAATTATATTATTTAGTGTGTTTTTACCTGTGTTTATGTGACCAATGTTTATTAGAACCCCGAAATAACATTTCCGAAGTAGATAAACAGTTTCTATTTCATTTATTTAACATATAAATGTACTTTTTTTGTGTAGGGTCGATACATTTATTATTGGCAGTAAAACACTTTTTTTCCCCGGGTTCTTGGCTAGCTCCTTTAACGGCCAGAGGGGGGCTCGCCCCCACTAGTTATTGTCTGTTACTTGATTCATGGGGACGTCACGTGGCATACCTTGTATCCGAAGCTTTTACACCCCGCCAAAACGGCAGTCGTATGGAACGGGCGGTCCGCGGGGGGTAGCGCAGTTTTTGCAGGGGTTGAGGTTGTGAAGACTTCTAGAAAAATGCGGGGGTTGCGGTTTTTGTGATCAGTGTTCTCGGTTTCTGGGGTTAGTACGTCGTGTCAGCACGGCTAGTGAGCGGTGGCGGTTTTTTTGATCCAATTTACTAATATCTAATTCTAATTAAACATATATAGAATAGACTATATATATATATTATAAATTATATATATCATATATATAATACTAATATATATAATTATATATATATTATATTTCATAGTAATAATATATATATATATAAATTATATTACATAGACATGACTTACTGGTTACATACAAAATTACGTGTAGCCCGTATAAACTATATATATATACTAGTATATCTTTATTATAGATAGATATAATCTACAGAATAGAGATAGCGTTAGAATATAATATATATAATAAGATAGATAGTATATACTAGATAGAATATATATATATAATGTATACATATAAAACTATATATAGAGAGTACTATAAAAACTATATAATCTAGATATAGATATAATATAAGTATATATAGTTAATTATTCTCTAATAATATATAGTAGATGTAACATTAATATACCTATATTATATATATATATATATTATAGTTATTTACAAGTATGTGTTATTCAAGATACATTTATATATGTATATATCTTGATTTAAGATATAGATATATTATGATATATAATAAAAATAAGAGTAACAAAATTAGATAACTGTAATAAAAATAAAACAATTACTACACTTTTACCAATCAATCATCGGCAAGTGGGAGTGTGGGATTCCCCACAATGGGTCTAAAAAGCACAGGAGCGGGGTTGAGGTTGCCCCTTTGCCGCAGAGAGGACTCGGTTTGTGGTGGTGGAGTGAAGGAGCTCTCACATATCCACCGGAGTGGAGTCGTGGGATCTTGAACGTTTCGGCTATACATAAGCCATTCATCAGCTAAAAACGATACCAAAAATGTTTTTGTTAAAAATGACAACTATCCAAGTTATAAATATTTATTTGCACATTTAAAATGCCGAACCTAAAAATTAATAAATATAAGAGTAAAATTATACAACTGTCAATAAAAATAAAAATACTAGATTTATAGAAAAACTACGGGCTAGGTGAATCAAGATCCCACGACATCCACCAGGTGGATATCGTGAGGAGAATACCCACCCAACCACCACAAAACGTTCTATGCTGCGCAAAGGGCACACCTCAACCCCGCTAACATGTGCGTTTAGACCAATGAGGGAATCCCAAACTCAAAATTGCGATATGTTGATAACTATTCTGATGTGTAGTCTTTTTATTGTTATTAACAAGTTTCTATAATTTTTACTCTTATTTATGGATATTTTAGGCGTTAAGGTCATGTAAATGTGCAAATAAGTTATAATTGTATTATTTTAATTTATGAACAAAACACATGTTGTTGTATTACCAGATTTTAGGCTGATGATGGTATGTTAGGGGTATAGCCGAAACGTTCAAGCTCACCACGACTTCCTACAACAAGGTTGGTATTATATTGTCGTCTGTTGGCGGTAGAGCTCCTCACTCCCCTCCCCACCCACCACCTACAAACGTCTATCTTGCAGCGCCAACAGTGGCACCTCCAACCCCCGCTCTGTGGATGTGTAGACCAGGTGGGAAGCACACACTTCCTGCGATGTTGATTGGTATGTTGTAGGATTTTTTATTGTTAGTTAACCAGTTTTTATAATGTTTTTAATCCGTATGTTATTAATATTTTAGGTTAGGCATGTTCGTATAATATATATATTAGTATATATACATGATATATAATATATATATATATATATATATAGATATATATATATGGTACGTAGTATTACCTATAATATAGACTATATATACATATATACATACATATATATTTGATAGGATAATATATTATAAACAATATTATTATATCTATATATAGACATAGTATACCTATATAGTATATATATATATATATATATATATGTTATATATAGATACTATATATATATAGATGAGAAGCACTTATAAAGATATGTACGATATAGAGATAGAGATATATCATATATATAGATATATAAATATATATAATATATATAGTATACATTATATATATATAGATAGATATACGGGCTCCAGTGCCTCTAAATATCATATATGTAGTGTTTATACCTAGATATATTAAGTTATATCATTATCATCTACTATAATCTATATATATATAATATGTATAGATATCACATAGATATATTATCTATACTAGATAATATATATAGTCTCTATATATGATATATGATATATATATATAGAGATGTAGATATATAATATTTTATTAGATATATATATATTATAGATATATATATATATACAGTAGATATAAATATACAGTATATATATGTATTTCTATCTATTATATATAGTTATACAGTTAGTATATATATATATATATATATATATATATATATATATTAGATATATATATATATACTAGTTATAATATAGATATATAGTTCTATATATTATTATATAAAACCGTCGTTAGCAGATATAGATATAATTATATATACGGTAGATATTTGGGATTTTAAATATATAGATAATAGTAATAGATTGATATAATATATAGATATATATATATATATATACAGATATATATATACTATGATATATATACAGTATATATTTGTATATATAGATATATATATAGAATAGATAAATATTTACTAGATATATATATATATAATATATATATATAGGATTTTTAATATAGAGAGTATATATATATATGGATTATATAAATTAGTGTTCACTCTCAGGTCATCCTGCCCAAACGCCACAACCTTAGACATGCAACACACCAAAGGTGTTGGTAATAGTACTAAAAAGGTGTTCTAAATTTTTGTAGATACCTATGAGGATATTGTTTATTGCTTTTAAATTTTTTTTTTTGATAGGTGTCGCGCCCCTTTAGTAGTTTTAGTGTATATAATTCATATTTAATCTATTTAGCTGATGATGCCACCTAAAGTGAATTGTGCGAAACTGTTTTGCCATCCCGCGCAAAAAGAACCCCCAAGAATGACACGACGGCGTCCGTTTGCCACCTGGGAAAGTATCAATATTATATAGTAATATTATATATATATATATAGGTATATATATATTATATACTACTATATATATATAATAGAGATATATTGATATATATGTTATATATATATGATATATTGAATATATATATATATATTATATATATAGTCGATATGTATATAGATACTATCATAATATATATATATTATACTATATATATATATATATATATACATATATATATATACATCATATATATATATATATAACTATATATATTATATATACATAATATATAATCATATATATAATATAATAGTATAACATATATATATATACATCATATATACTATATATTATACAAATATATATAATCACATATTAATAATATAGATATATATATATATATATATATATATAATATATATATATATATATATATATCAGGAAAAAACGAAATATACTAAGTGAATTAAATAACATCATTACATACATTGTACCGTTAACTAAATAAATAACCTCATCAATCGGGTAATTTTCTCGATTGATCGATTTACTTTAAATCATTATATATTATGCGTTTTCTGATAAATGAATTAGCATTATGCATTAAATTAGCGTTAACTAAATAAAATAACATCATCAATCGGAGAAAAATTACCCGATTGAGAATTTTAATTATTTTATTTAACGCTACCTGTTAGCATTGGTTCTAAATCATGATCAGATTAACGAAAATATCAATGGAAAGACTAAGAAAAATGCGCTTCCTATTACGATTAAACAACCAATGTTTCATTTCGTAATTGTTGAAGCGCCCCCCAACAGTTTTAAAATGTGCGAAGAGTTTTGAACTCCCTGCAAAGGTGAATAATAAGTCATGCCATATTTCTTCAGAGTCTCGTAATGGCATTTTCTTTAGCGGTATTTTACTGTTTTAATATTTGATTAATACTTAAGAAAGAAACTTTACGAAGATAACATTATAAATAGGCATTATAAAATTATGTATAATATACGTATCCGACAGAGCGAAGGGGGACGAGGGACGGGAGCCGCGGTCTTGATGATATATGACCAACGGTCTGGATGACCCGTCACGGCCCCACCTTCGCTCTAGGCCTCTGTATTTAAGAACGGTCCGTGCGCCTGGCTAGGCTGGCCACGCGGTGAGATATAGTCATATTGTTGGACCGTGAAAAGTCCACTGTGTCCTGTGTTTATGTGCGTGGTATGGTGGGCGTGGTGAGGGATGCAGGGGTGGAATGGCGCGAGGAGTGGAGTAGAGAGAAACTGAGTATGGGTTTTGACTTTGTGGAGCGGAGTCATGTATGAGCAGAAGTATCCCTCCTCGGGTGAATGCGATGGTCGACAAGAAGAGAGAGAGAGAGAGAGAGTAGGAGGAGAGAGAGAGAGAGAGAGAGAGAGAAGAGAGGAGGAGAGAGAGAGAGAGAAGATAAACGTGTTATATTCTCTCTCTCTCTCTATCTCACACCTCTCTCTTCTCTTTTTCCTCTCTTACCTTCTCTCTCTCTTCTCTCCGTCTCTCTCTTTCTTCTCTTTCTCTCTCTCTTCTTCTTCTCTCTCTCTCTCTCTCCTCTCTCTCTCTCTCTCTTCTCTCTCTCTCTCCTCTACTCTACTCTCTCTCTCTCTCTCTCTCTCTCTTAAATGAGAGCAGAATGATATAGCTGATTTAATATTAAGTATTAGCTGTATTTGTCATACTTAACAGCCTCTTGTGAATTATTCCTAAACTTTAACCTACGATGTATTTGGTTCACCTTGGTTACCCTTCAGCAAGCACGGACACACGTAATGCTATTACAAGGAGCTTTCTTTAACCCCAGATTAATGTCCGCCTTCACATTGGAGGCAGCTGACTCGACACATTCCTCTTCGTTTTTCTCTTTTGACGTATTGAATTGGTTTTCCTAAAATATATTCCTTTCCTGGTTCTTTTTTTGCAAGAAATGTCACACCAGTATTAAAGGATATATGTAGAAACAAAATATGTTCATCATTTTAATTTTTATTACTATTATCATTTATATTGTTATTAATGAGGCCATTTATATGATCGTTATTACCATTAATACAAGCATAATCATCGTTATTATCGTTGTTATCATTATTATTATTGGTGTTATTACTATTTATTTTATCATTATCATTGCTATTTTTGTTACCGATATTATCAGTAGTAGTAGTAGTAGTAGTAGTAGTAGTAGTAGTAGTAGTATAGTAGTAGTAGTAGTAGTAGTAGCAATGTTAATATTATTTTTATGATTATTTTCATTAGATATTTTCATTATCACTATTTGTAATTATAATTTTCTGTCAATATTATTATTATAGTAATTATGATTATGATTATAATAATAATTATTATTTGCAGTGTTATTATTATTATAAGATTTATTATTACTATTATTTTCGTAATTACAATTAAAATCATTGTATAATTATTATTGTAATTTTTACCTTGTTATAATTATTAAAATTATCATTTTTATTACTATTATTATTATCATTATTATTATTTTTGTTACATATTTTACTATCATTATTAACTTATTACCATTATTACTATAACTCATTATCATTGTAAAATTAAGGGGAGCGTCCAGTTAGAAATACGAAAATAATCGGAAAAAAGTTAAAATATTTAAAGAAAACTACTCTGCAATGGTAACACCTCTAGTGGTGTAATTCCGAAGTTTTAGCGCAACATTTCTTATGGTTCCGTAGTTATCGATGGCCCCCCCCCTACCCGCCTTACTACCCACCCTACATCGCGCGACATCCTGGAGAGATGTGTCCGTGGACTGACACAGAACGCAAATGGTTTAAAGTCAGCCCCTATTACTTTTCAAAGACTGATTGATAATTTATTTTCCGATATGCTAGGCAAAAATGTCTATGCTTACCTGATGATCTTATAATTTGCAGCAAAGACTCGGAGTTCTCCATTTCTACTAATTGGAAGAGAGCCTAGCAGAGATGAAGCAAGAGTACTCCTGTGAAGTTGTGATTGAAAGATGCTGGACTCAAGGCTAAACTGACTAATGTGAATCCTTAAGTCTTTCTAAAAATCAACGTTAGGCAATGTGGTAGATGGGATGGACTTCATACACAATGTCAGATAAAATAAACTGCAGTTACAAATTTCCGCGACCTCAGATATTTGTAGACAATGTCCCTTTCTTCATCGGGGTTGTAGTGGTTACTATATATCTTTTATATCCAATTTTGCAATGCGGTTGCATACCCTTAACAAACCTATTAAAAAATGGATTTGCCCTGTAATTGGAAAAGCGTACATGAAAAACTCTTTTTAAAATTTGAAAGTCGCCCGTTAAACTCGGTCCCTGTCTTGGCAATTTCCTAGGGCTGGATTCAGGCAAACTTACCAGCGATTACCCTGTTACGAGGTTCGAAGTTATTAGACCGCTGAAAAACGAGAGTATGGCAAAACTGTATTCGGCAACGATATTGTAAGTCACCTAGTAAGCTACTAGGTCCATTGCAGCTGGTAGCCCCCAGAGGGGTATGTGTCGACAGCAACAAGCCAAACAAAATCCTCTCAAGCTTATATGAGGCGCCAGTGTTAGGCTTACAAGTGCTTTTGTTTTACAAACAATTGCACTTAAAATTCATAGGCTTCTAATCATGGAGTATCGTACCCTCACATTAATTTTTAGTAAATTGATGCCTCAAGAGATAATTTATCAATGATACTTCATAAAGGATCGTTTTGCATGGCTGTTACCTACCAATTTATTCATCTAATTACAAAAAATCATGATAATTACTGAAAAAAAAGAATAATATGGGCCTCATATCGAATGTCCCAGTGGTGACTTGAATGAAACATAGATTCATCGTCTTCTTATCTGCCCAGCATTATTACAGCACGTATTTTTGTCGTCCAAGGACCGTCGTAGTGTAGTACGCGGCAGACCGTTTTTTATCTTGGACTTTGGTTTCTGCGACCACAAACCAAAAACAAGCTTGGTGTAAGGGGAAAGGAAGCCCCCGCCGGGAAAAATAATAATCAACAGCAAAACATTTTGCAAAAACAAAACAATATTCAACAAACCTCTTCCCTCTCCTCCTCTCTCTCCCTCTTCCTATCGTTCCTCTCTCTCCTCCTCTCTCTCTCTCTATCTCTCTCTCTCTTCCTCTGCTCTCTCTCTCTCCTCTCTTCTTCTCTCTCTCTCTCTCTCTTTCTCTCTCTCTCTCTCTCTATCTCTCTCTCTCTCTTTTTCTCTCTCTCTCTCTCTCTCTTTCTTTTCTCTCTCTCTCTCTCTATCTCTCGTCTCTCTCCTCTCTCTCTCTCTTCTCTCTCTCTCTCTCTCTTCTCTTCTCTCTCTATCTCTCTCTCTCTCTCTCCTCTCTCTCTCTCTCTCTCTCTCTCTCTCTCTCATCTCTCCCTCTCTCTCTCATCTCTCTCTCTCTCTCCACTTTCTTTCTTTTTCATCTACTATTTTTCTCCCTCCTCACTCTGAATTGCCTTCTCCCTCTTCATCCCCACACGATGAAAAATATTTCACGATAATCTCACGTACTTACTGATATGGATGTGTGTGTGTGTTGTGTGGTATGTAGTAGTGTGTGTGTGTTATGTAGCACACAATAAGCCTACATTAGGCTAATAGATACTACAATCATAGCCTAGTATGTGATAGTATCGTGAATATTTTCATCGTTCTAGTGGAGGATGAAGGAGGGAGAAGGATAGAGGAGGAGGAGGGAGAAGAAATTAGGTAAGATGAGAAAGAAAAAAAGGAGAGAGAGAGAGAGAGAGGAGAGATGATGAGATGAGAGTGAGAGAGAGAGAGAGAGGAGAGAAGATGAGAGAGATGAGAGAGGAGAGAGAGAGAGCGGAGAGAGAGAGACAGAGAGAGAGAGAGAGGAGAGAGAAAAAGAGATGTGTGACGCTCATACCCACGGCCTCTTGCACTGATTTTCGGTTATTAGTATAATGTCCCTACTCTTGCAACAATATAAAATGATCACAAATTAGTATTGACTATAGAACTTACCTCTATAAGTAGATAGATGATGAAATCAGCTACGGAGGACGGTGTTTCTTACCCCCCTGATATGTATGGTTAGTTTTCTGGTCAGCCGCTACTAGACACAGGGGACCACTCGTAGGTTACCAGGATATTGCAAATATCGTAAGGGTTTGCTGAATAGGGTTTATAGCCTTGTGCGCGGAGGTACGAGGAAATTTACCAGAGTTTTACCTCGTAAATGGTTGCTGAATCCATCCCCCAGACTATAAGGTTCTTTTGTTCTATTACACGGACTGCCTCGCTTAGGGCGGGTGCTGTATTGATGCAGACGGACCAAGCGGAAAAAATCGCGCTATTTGCGTTCGCGAGAACATAGAACTTCTCACTTCCGGCAGCCGCAGAGTGGAATTCTCTAGTAACTCACATGGAATCACTCGCAGTGTGTCTGGGCTATGAACATTTTTAGCGATTATATCCTAGTTTATGATATAAAGTATATACTGATCACGCAGCTGTCACTGAAATTTTTAAAGGAAAAACCCTTTCAGAAGACTCGCACGTTGGTTTTGACAAACAGGAATTTCAACATCCAACTTTAAGTACTTGCCAGGTCGAGCCAATTGATGTGGCTGATGCGCGTTCTAGAAATGGTACAGTTGGCTGGGACGGACAGTCCCTGTAGTTAAAAAGGTCAATACATGAAACTAGGTGTTGCCCCAACGTCAACATGACGTGTGGAGTTACAGTGATATAAGCTCTGGAATCGGGTGACCAGTCAACATACCTAAATCTGCCCATCCTTGTCACAATTTTTCTCTATCACCAGATCAGGTCCTTTGTAGATTTTGGCCAAATAAGCGGACCTCGGTCTGTGTCAATTCATGTGTACCTGAGCATTTGACCTGTGGTACTCCAACTAGTCAGGATGCTAGGTCATTGATGCTGTCTGTAATAGCCGCGTCACCCCGGGAAACAAGGAGGCCAGCGACTCTTTCTGCGGCCCGACTAGTGATTTGTGGCCTAAATGCGGTTAGATATTGACGCCATATGTAGCTAAGTGCGTGAAATGTGATGTACATAATGGGGTACGGTCGCCCAAAAGCCAGCACCATTTTTGAATATCAAACTCCTGAGCGGTCCTCTGGGACATTGTTGCTATTGATCTAGTGCAGCTTCCTTCTAGTCGTCAAGGGTATAAATACCTGTTAGTATGTGTTGATCACTTCTCAAGGTATGTTGTTTTGGCCCCTGTGATGGATAAAACTGCCAAAGCGATTGCAACGCATTTGATCGCCAACTTATTTTGTCCATATCATCTCACGAGCCTTTTAATAAGTGTCCAATGCCGCGGAATTCTTAAATGGAGAGCTTTTAATGAAATCTTGTGGTGCAGTTCAACATCAAACAAACATTCCCGGTAATATTCACCCTGCCAGCACGGTTAGTTTTAGTGAGCGTGCGAACAGGAAAGTTCGGGAAGATTGGCGCCCAGTTGTGGTTGGCTTGCGGGATAGTTGCATGGGAAGAATGGTTACCCCATGTTGCTGCTTGCGTTAATTGCAATATTTGTGAGTCGACAGGTCACTCCTTATTTTATTTATTTTTGGTATGGAGAACAGACTCCCAATATATGATTTGCTTAGTAGCCCTCAAAAAACCTGTGTACAAGTTGATGATTATGCTAAATGCTCAACTTAAAAGTTTTCTTGGACTTATTATTCCGAGGTCAGAGAGATAAATTACAGGCTTCCAAGACTAAGATGCATGTGCTCGCGAACAACACCAGGCGCTCTAGCAACCGCTTCAAATCCGGTTGGTGACTCTGTCATGATTCGAGTTCTCCGGAACGGAACTCTAAAGTGGCTCTTACATTGTGAGTCCTCGCATAGGTAGTTAAGCAACTCCATGGAAAAAAGTTTGATATTTGGATCCTGGTTAAATACATAGAAGTCATTCACCAGTGATCGGAAACCTTAAACGGACCAATGCCAAGCCTGATTTAGCATTAGTAGAAACTGCTAAATCAGTTTGATGCTACGTCTTTCCGGCTTGAAAAACGAACAAAATCTAATGCTCCTACTGGACAAAACTCATGCTTATTAATGTACGCCCTCGTAATTGATAACTTGTCTTTTTCATTGCCTTTCTTTGGACATCTCTCGTGCATGATATTTGGTATAGAATAAATACATGAGATTTTGGAAGAATTTTAGGTAAAGGTACTTGCAACTTAAACCTCCTTAACGTCCGCTATTGATAAACTCACCATTTAAATTGCTATGGATAATAACAAACTTGAATTTGATCTTACGTAGGCGATTTGCCTCTTTTTACTAATACATAAGGAAGATCATCTGTAAGAACTTACAAACAAATATTAACAAGTATGGTTGACGCAGTGCATGGAAGAGTCACTTCTTCACTCTTTCCTGTTATGGATTTTATGCATGCTTAGGAAATAGCGAAGCCCAGATTGCAAGTTGACACCATTGTTTTATTTAAATGGTATTCAACACTATTACCCTCTCCTTGAATCAGCGCTAACGTCAGATGCCGTTGTTAAACATGTAATTTTCCATCCAAACATGTATTTGAAGTTCACATAATAAAAACTAATAATAATAAATAATTAATTAAAGAAACAAATGTTCATAATGGAGTTTTTTTTTATATTTCCTTGTCATTGAACGAAATCTGTTATGATACTGGAATCAACCAAGTACTGATGTGTTGATTAATAATAAATATTAACAGTATGCTACTGGAAGCATGTCGGATTTGGATAGGTGCCATACAGAATATTTGAACTGTATTTTTTGCCCACATCCTCTCTGGTGCCTTCTTAACTGTAACCATGTGAGGGTATTTGTGAAGTGGTGATACCTCAGGCAAAGCTTCTCAGGCCTTATCGTATGTCCTTTACACCACTTGATTTCACGACCATTCTTCAGAAAAGTTCTTCGGACACACATTTCTTCCTCTTTACACAAACATTCTATGTGTCTGTAGTATGTTTCGAAGGTGCAGTGTATCAGAAAGTTTCCGGTCATTTCGCAATTCTTATGGGTTGCCATTTGCGCTCTGACTATTTGAATACCTTTCCTGAAAAACTGCACGGAGGATTTGTAGCTAATTTCACTGCTCGACTTTTCCCTATTGACATCTTGAAGTATATAAATTTCTCAAGCATTAAATATGTCACTAATACCATTTCTGAGCTTACATTCTCTAATTTCTCAGAATTGGAAACAACCGTACAGGACTCTTTACCTGTCTACCTTAACCCAGCTGTGAATTTTCCTTCCATAATTATGCCAATCATAATCATCATCATCATAATAATTCCATTTTGCCATGTTGTTAGGAAGGCCCTATCATTGTATGTTTTCCTGAAGGGTAATATCCGACAAAATCAGGTAAATACATAATTGTTATATGGTTAGGTACATGTCTCTAGGACGGCGCGAGGACGCGCTGGGTAGGTGACCGAGCGATGTTGGCTTATAGGCACATATGTTTGTCCCTACATGTATATCTCATGCATGCACCTTTTCTGCTAATCATGTCCGTATTTTAAGAGTATTGCTATGACGTGTCACGCCTATGACGCCCGTGCCACGTCGTCTACAACATACCGCTAGAGGGAAGCACCTCCTGGAGAGGGCCACATCTTGATACCTGATACCCTTGGCGGGCACCCACCAGCCGTGCCCTGTAGAGAAGCAAGACGCCACAGTGTCAGAGACCGATAGACAGTTGTGTGGTTAGGACATGTGTGGAAGTGACTCATAGACATTAAGGTTGTAAATACCTGTTGTGCATTGATAAGAACATCAGAATATTAATTACATCGTGCTGTATAAGCAGTGGCGGCTCGTGATAAAATAAAATGGAGGGACTGCAAGCTTTACACAACAGTAGGATACACACATTTTTACATATATCAGGTATGCGTTGTAGTGGATATTCACGGATTTCAGGGCATGGTAGTAGTGGGAGTAGTAGAAGGGATGGTGGGGGTGGTAGTAGAGGGGATGGCTGAGGTGGTGATGGTAGAATTACAGTATTACTTGAAAATAATGTCGGTACCGCTTGATTTCAGTCTTTTCATTTAATGTCAGCTGGGATAAGTTGATGTTTTGCAAATACTTCACTGGGTTTTCCATCGTCATAGGGTAATTAAAGAAAGCACGATTTAACCACACCGTACACACGCATTGTAAACACGAGAGGGACGAGACTTAGCCGCCTCGACTGCAGCTCTTTGTTTTCACAAGTGGCGCGGCGGCGGCGGCGCAGACATGAATCGTACAGCAACTATGAAAGTAACTTAAATTTAGGTCTAGTTTGAATGAAAATTCACTTAGTAACGTATAGAAAATAATTAAATAACATATAATTACTTTTTTGTTATGATATATTTGTTAGTAGTGTATCAATTCTGCTCTCTAAAGGCATCATACACCTAACAGTGAGCGTCTGGGGGTGCTGCAGCTCTGCAGCCTTATGCAACGAGCCGCCACTGTGTATAAGGACGATTCATGTTCTGTAATTATAATAATAACTATAAAACCACCTTGTGTTTTTGATCAACCGTGTTATAGTTCTCCCCCGTTCGGCAACTTATCCACTCTTACCCAACAGTAAGTATATGTTACTTCGTGCAAGGACACGCATGAGGCTAACAAGTCTGTTCATGCGTGTGGCGAGGATATTGAGAACTTGGAAAATTTACATACCCTGGTAGCGGAGTCCAGAATGACGGCGGGTCACGTCAAAAAGTCTTATAGTGTGGTATGATGTGTATTTCCGTGGGATTTGAATGCCAAAATAGATTTTATTTGTTTAACTGGTTTATTTGGGGTCAAACTATTGGAAAATGATGGAGTGCAAATTTTCCGACCCCTCAACCATCCTCTGGGGGACCGTTCCATTTCGGGACCCTCCAGAACCGACTGAATTCCTAACTCCTCTAATAATGGGCAGATTTCTATGATCTTAAGGTCATTTTTGGGGTTTTAGCTGATGCCGAGTCCATTTGTCATGTTTTTGAGGCGGCCGGTAGTGCCTATCATCGACTTCCGGTTATGTCAATGGTAAATTCAGGGTTAGTATCGTCATTATCATGGGAGAAATTCACCTATGCATGTAATACCTCTTTTTCATGTTTTT
>JACEEZ010012115.1:52716-77716 GCA_016584305.1 Chionoecetes opilio | reverse complement strand
CTTTGGGAGATGAGGCCAAAAACCTCGGGGAAAAATTTAAACTAAATACTCTTTACAAATTTACAAAAAAAATAAATAAAAATCTTGTTCACTGAATTGAAAATTTTTGCGCAGCAAAAAAATTACAATCAAATCCAGTGCCTGCAAACCCGTGACGACTTTTGATGTGTTGTAAAACTTCATATTTAAAATAGGAAAATACTCACAACATGTATCCTTCGAAAACTATTTTTGCTCCATATATTTCACGATGCCAAATGATAAAGGGTTTTTTTAAACCCAAATAAATGGCTTTAAATTTTAAAAAGTGAAAACTAGAAAACCAGTTTTTAGGTTTCTGAACATTTCTATATTCTTTTTTTCGACTAGTCATAAGTTTATAGGGTTTCCCTCTTCCAACAACCCTACACACGTTTACTTTGGGTGCACAAAATAAATTGGCAGACCCCACGTGTGATGCTCCCAGGGTGGTGATAAGGAAATTTTTCACGATAGTGTTCGTATAATGGACCCAAATACCCAAACGCAACGTTCGCTGGCTGCCATATGGACGGCCCCAACATACAGGGGGAGCCCGGATTCTAAATTACATGCATTATAAAAAAGAGTAAAGATTTGAAAAGATGGGCAAAACAAAAAGGTTGTCTATTGATTAATTTGCGATAACTTTTCTATAACTTTTTTTTGCCACTTTCCCCGCTGAATGAAAGGGAGTTTTTCAAGCTGCAATAATTTTTTAAGGGATTTACCCTTCCCCATGTACGTATTTTAAAAATTTGACTATTTTCACGGGGTTCAAGACCCTGAGCAATATTTGTTTGCATATATATTATAATAATATATATTATATTATAATTTAATATATATAATATAAAATATATATAATATATATATATATATATATATATATATATAATATATATATAAAAATTATATATATATATTATATATTATAATATATATATATATATATATATAATATATATATATATATAATATATATATATATATATATAATATTTATATTATATATATATTATTATATATATATATATATAGTTGTATATATATATATATTTTTATTTATATATATATATTTTATATATTATATGTATATATATATTATATATTTTTTTTATTATTATATATAAAAATATTAATTTATATATTTATATATTATTATATTATTATATATATATATATTTTATATTATTTAATTATTTTAAAATTTTATTTTGTATTGTATAATTTTATATTTTTTTATATTATATATTTTATTATTATTTTATTATATATATATAATTATATTATATGTATTTATATATATATATATATATAAATATATTTTTTTATATATATTTTATATATATATATTTTAAATTTTTTTTTTGTCTTTTTTTTGTGGTTGTGGTGTCTTGTGTGTGTTGGGGTGTGTGTTGTGTGGTGTGTGTGTGTGTGTGTGTGTGTGTGTGTGTGTGTGTGTGTTGTGTGGTGTGTTGGTGTGTTTGTGTATGTTACACAGCTTGGTGGCCGCACCGAGTGGAACTACCAAAAAACCCGAACCCGTGGGTGGCTTTTGCCACCGGGTTAAGACAGTCGCCCCTCAACTTCAAGACCGTAGTCCATCTTTCCCTTTCCCTTTTTTTTTTGAGAACTACGGCTAAGTACTATGTGTTTCGGGTAAAGTATAGAAGATAATGAAAAATTTGCAAATTTTTTCATTAGTAAAAATTTATAAATCGGGGATTTTACCCGTGTTTCCCTTTTTTTTATTCACAAAGATGATGTTATATTCAATGATTAATTTGTGCAACTTTATCCCAAGTGAAAAACTGAAAAGCCCAGATATAACAAACCAAAATTTGCAGGCTAACTAAAACCAAAATTTTTACCTTTTGCTAAAAAATATCTTTCCTTTCCAGCTTATTCCCCACCTATTTGAAAATTGAAATAAACACTAAAGTTAAATTTGGGGCACGGGCTCACGAAGCCTTCTCCTGGGGGGTGGGCTGGTGGGGAAATATGTGTTGGATTCATTTCACTTCCATTGGGGGGCCAAGAATTTATAGGATCTGAACACCTCTACTCACCCCGCAGCTTTGCTGGGGAAATGCATTTCTTCATTTTTGGGTATGATTTTTCTTTTAAAAGTTTTTTTATTTTGGTGTCAAAGCTGGTGATAGGGAGTTTAGCTTGAAGCTTATATTTTGCCATCTTTGTTTTACTTGCTCAAATTTTGAAAAAACCCATGATATAAATCTTCTCACACTAAAAATTGCTCACCCGTTTGGGAATGTGACCGAGGCCAGGAAGACCCGGAGGTGTGGCGGTTCTGGCCGTGTGGCTGGGGGCACGCCACAGACGATGACGTGCTTTTTTATTGCCTGAAAGGTAGGTGTTTGAGGCAGGGCGAAAAACTTACCTTTGGTATATAGTGTGCTGGAGTAAGAAAGGTTCCCTGTTTTTAGGAGAGATAAACAAACTGACCATGTGTGGTTTCTGGCAAATTTAAAAGAAAATAACCACGTGGACTTCTAAAAAAAAAGAGAAAATTAAAAAGAAACTTGAAAATTAAAGTACTAGACAAAAAAAAACACGAAAGGAAATTTGAACGATTTTTTTAGGAAAAAGACAAAATCCCTGTAAAAGGGGTAAAATTTTGATTTTAATTATTCAATTATTTAAATTGTTTTCAGGTTCCCATCTTGAAAAATGACCGATGGTTTGGGTGCCCTACCTATTACTTAAAAATTGTGACCAAAAATACTAAAACTATGGACTCATAAGAGAGAAATTCTCCCTTTAGAGGGTCAAGCTTTTTTTTCTCATAAACTTCGCGATAACAACAATACTTTTATCTGCTCCTGCGGCGAAGATCCTGTAATGCGTGCACTCCATAATTTAGCTGCAAGGAGAGCTAGCTAGCTTTTAGTTTTCCATGCCGCTAAGTTACGAATCAGTTGTTTGTGCTCAGTGCACAACAGCGGTAATTGCCTGTGGCACAATATTTCTCGAAGATTTACTATAAAATTCAATTGTCAATCGATTTTGTTATGAAGAGATCATTCACAGAAGGCATCGTAGCCTATTATACCTTGATATTCCGATCTTGTGTACTTATAGCCAAAATCCCGTCAAATTTACTGCACGATTCCCATAAAATTCAGAAGCAATAGGAAATCAATAAGAGCAATTTCAAACTCTAACCATTCCTCTGACCTCTAGTCTGTATTCCCAAAAAAATATTTCAAATATTGTTCCTTGTATTTCTCATCGACAGTAGCATATATGATTATAAATATTGCATCATACATTTTTAATATATTTTACACTATATCGTTATAACAGTTCAACCATTAATAAGTATACGTTGTCTCCTGCAGTTCCTCTACACTTTGTCCCAGATATGACGTACAAAATTCTTATTATATTATTCTATATGGTTTGTGTGATTTTGATTTTTGTAATGCTTGCAGCCCTTGTGGCATTCATCATGTAATGCTTAATAGCTAACAGTGGTAACAATTAGTATAACATTATCATCTCTGATTCAAACCCCTGTTCAGAGCGTCGTAGCCACCTTAGGGCTACGACGCCCTGACCAAGGGCTTGAATCCGACCTACTACTATTATACAATTAGTCTTAATTGATAAGAATTGGTAATATTATAATGCTGACGATAAAGATAGTAATACTAACAATAATAGGTAAATAAAATGGTAATGCCAATATTGGCTTTACATAACATAAATTGCCATCAATTAAAGGATACCATCTTTTTCTTTTCTTATCTCCCGCAACCAACCCTCCTGTTATTCCCAAGCTCAGCCAAGACCAGGATTATTACTCTCCAACTCCCTGGCTTCTTGAGCTTCTGCCCCGAGAAACCTATTCTACGGGCAGCGTGGCAGGACCTTCTTGCGGCGTATTCTTCCTAGGAACGTCCATAGCTTCTACAGGTACAGAGGGCAAAACACATAATCAATAAATGAAGGTGAAACTATCTTTGATAATGAGCTACATAATCTTATGTGCGGAATCTTTCTTTATTATCGGTAGGTGTTTGTATACGAGGACTACTTTCTGTGATGTTTTGAGCCATAACCATAAATACTGTGAAGAGTACAAAATCATAAAAATTTGAGAAAACATAAAGATACATGCATATAGATTCTCAAAGTAAAGGCAATTTAATTCTTGAGTTTGAATGTTTTTATAAAAAGTGGGCCACATTCTTTTGCGCAGTATAATATTTTTTATTCTTCGATACAAGGGATCGCTGAAACACCCCCATCTCGCCCAAGTGGCATGGACAGTTTTTCGCGAGACCGTTTATCGCCGGGCAGCTATTCCCACTTCCTTAGTCCCTCACAACATCATCAGGTCACAGGCCGGGGCAGTTCGGGCGCCTTTCCAACAATTTCCGGAATATACAAGAACAAGGAGACAGGAACTATTTACTCGGTGGGAGTCTGATATATTATATTTTTTTTCCTTTCCATTTATACCCCCCCTTCTCTCTCCTTCTCTCTATCTCCTCATCTCTCTCTCTCCTCTCTCTCCTCTCTCTTCTCTCTCTCTCTCTCTCTCTCTTCTCTCTCTCTCTTCTCTCTCCCCTCCTTGCTCTCTCTCTTCCTTCTCTCCTCCCCTCTCTCCTCTCTCTCTATCCTATTCTCCCTTCTCCCTCTCTCTCTCTCTTCTCTCTCTTCTCTTCTCTCTCCCTCTCTCTCTTCTCTCTCTCTCTTCTCTCTTCTTTTTCTCTCTCTCTTTCTCTTCTCTCTCTCTCCTCTCTCTTTTTCTCTCTTTTCTCTCTCTCTCTCCTTTCTCTCTCTCTCCCCTCTCTCTCTTTTCTCTCTCTCTCTCTCTCTCTCTCTTCTCTCTTTTCCCCTTCTCTCTCTCATCTCTCTCTCTCTCTCTCCTCTCCTCTCTCTCTTCTCTCTCTCTCTCTCCTCTCTCCCTCCTCTCTCCTTCTCTCTCTCTCTCTCCTTTTCTCTCTCTCTCTCTCTCCTCTCCCCTCTCTCTCTCTCTCTCTCTCTCCTCGCTCTCTCTCTCTCTCTCTCTCTCTCTTCTCTCTCTCTCTCTCTCTTCTCTCTCCTCTCTCTCCCCTCTCTCTCTCTCTCTCTCTCTTCAAGATCCTTACATCTTGATTATTCAAAAAACAATATTATTATGCTGTTTCTGTTATTTTTTTCACTCAGTTACTATATTTGCCCGATTTGAAAACTAGCAAATCCACTGCGTAGATGTTAATACTTCGTTTCGTCAGCCTTCTCAGTTTTTGGCCTTCCATCCTTCACATGGAATTTTAATTATTATTTTTTAAGTTTCATGATTAGAACAACATTTTTATGTATTATTGATTCATGTCCATTTCGTGGTTTTTAAGTTACAGAAATTGGACAAAAAACACGAAGAAAAAAGATGATGAGTTTCGATTTTTTCGATCATTTTCCTTTGCTTAACTAGAATTGAGCTAAAATCAGAAGGTAGCTTTTATGCTTGGGGTAAATAGGCTAATCTGTATAATTCTTTTTTGCTGGGTTTTCAACATTAGTTTAGGGCTTGTTGCCGCACTTTATGTGAAGGCATAACATTTCTAACATCCCAATACCTGATATCGTATCACCAGAATATGAAAGTGTAGAATTATATATATATATACAAATATATCTTTACAGTGACCATCCTGCAAGACACTTTGCCCAGTGCAACAATGAGTTGGACAAGTAATAATTTCGTCCACCTGCCAGCTTTGTGATGACTACAGACTTGGACCACTCAAGGTTTGTAGTGTTGCAGATAACTTAAATATTTATGTGCTTTCAATCATTGTCATCATAAAGGGCAAATATTACATTGAAGTATGTAAAGTATGTTTTGGTATCCTAATATATTTCATTCAAAAGTTTTGATTACAAAAAAAAACTGAAAATACTTTCTTTTTAGAATGAATTAAATATAGTATTTACTTCTCTTACATTGAATATATATATATCTATATATATAATAATATATATATATATATATATATATAAATATAATATATAATATATATATATATATATATATTTTAAAATATAATATATATATATATAAAAATAAAATATATATATATATATATATAGTATATGAAAATAATCCTAAAAACAATTATGAAGGAAGTGGTTAATCATAATATTGCACAAACAAAAACAATGATTATTATATCAAAAAATGCAACCAAACTTAAATCCTTACACATTATTCAGGAGAGCCTTGTCATTATTGTGAATTTTCCCTGCATTGGTTTATGTAATTACTTTTCACATTGTTTCTATTTCACAGTCAGTAACAACAACTATCACTGCAAGCCCTATCACCACCACCACTACTACTACTACTATTATCTATCTATTACCGCTTCTGATGCTGCCTATACTACTGTTGCTGCTGCTACTGGTGCTTTTACTATCACCACGACCACCACCATGACAACCACCGCCAACATTTATTATAGTACCACAACTACGACTAGCGTCTCCCTGGTGTAGTGGCTAGCGCGTCTAGCTACGAATATGCGGACCCTGGTTCGAGTCCGGGTCAGGACAGTCGGCGGCAGCCCAACCAGCTGTTCATCCTTCTCTTCGGGATTGGTCGATAAATACCTGATCGGGTACCTGGGGAAACCTTGGGAAGGTAACGGTGGTAACCCGGATGTCACACTAGCTCTGTGTCCTGGGGTAACGGGATCTCACCCACAGGCTAATGCGACAGAGATCAGCACCGCGGCAACGCGCAGCATAGCTTATGCACCCATCTTTATCTTATCTTTATCTATATCTCCCTCACTTGGGAGGGGATTGGGGAGAGCTGCAAGCTTGTGTCGTACCAGTCCACACCTTCCGTTATGCAATTCCCATCCATGTGTTAATGGAGATGGATGGTCTGACATGCCATGATATCGTTGACAATATGTAATGTAGTTTGTCCGCTTCAAATGGTGATGTAGTAACTCCTTGTCGGGAGGGATAGAGAGCGTGCTCTTCTTCTTTTGTTTGCGCCATTTAGCAGGCCTTTCTTGAGCACATCTGTAAATTCTTCATCGGCACATCTATGCATTTTGGTCAGAACTAATATTTCGCATGCATTACTGCAGGTGAATAAAACGTGATAATGCCGGAAATTTGCCATGACACTTTCTTTCTGTCTGGAACTGTCTTTGTTCAAGAAAATACTGTTCATTTATGAAATTCTGATGATTTTGTATGTAATATCTATACCAGCAATAATAAGTTTTGTATGACATAATAGTAACTAATATTCACAGGGTTTTACCTTACCAAAAAGTGCAAGTATCGCTTAATGATTCTTTGTTTTGATTTATGAAATTATGAACGTAAAGTTTTTTAGTTATCTTATTGATATCTTATTTTTTTCCAGTTGATATATCTTTTTATATTACATATGTCATAAATGTACATTATTGTAAAATTCAATTAATAAGGTCATATATCGATGGGAAATCGAACCTGTAATAAATGTTATGATAATAGACGTACATATATTATTTTAACCGAAAGATGATGGAGCAGGAGAAACAAAGGGAGGAGAAGGAAAAGTGAGTGGTTTGAACTTTTCTTTTTAAAAAAAATTATGTTTCTATTAGAAACAATTTTCTTGGTAAGGATAAGATAAGATAAGATACTTTGATCCTATCTAGACACTTTGCAAGTACCAACTACAGGGTTATTGACTATACAAAGCGCCATCACGCCAGAACGAACTTGGTGGGCTCGAACCGCTGACCGAATGCAGGGACTCTGCACGCCAGTCCGTGACTCTACCAACCGCTCCACCCTGGTGGGTTGGTAAGGATAAGCGTTAATGAAAATTATAGGAAAGCACAAAAAAGTAGGAAAGATAAAGCTACATGTGAGAGTGTGCCTGTGAAGCCCAAGATATCGTTACGTTTGATACTTTACAAACGAGAGAGAGAGAGAGAGAGAGAGAGAGAGAGAGAGAGAGAGAGAGAGAGAGAGAGAGAGAGAGAGAGAGAGAGAGAGAGAGAGAGAGAGAGAGAGAGAGAGAGAGAGAGAGAGAGAGAGAGAGAGAGAGAGAGAGAGAGAGAGAGAGAGAGAGAGAGAGAGAAAAAAAATCAAAGGACAAAATAAGAAAAAGTGAGATATATCAGTAGTGCTCACTTCATTATCATCAAGTCATCTATTAAATTAGACTTTGAACTCAAATGTCGGAAGGATGTTGCCATATTAACCATCTTTTTCATCTTATATTATAGATCTATCAAAGACTACTCTATACTGGACTTGCTACTCATTTTGGGCTATTTCCAGTGGAGGCCAGTTTTGCGATTCCTGCCATTTTCGAACATCACTCCCTTTTTCCTTCCTATGGTTTATCAGTATATATGATATACCGTTATCTTCGTAATTGTTTGTTCTATAATATTATCAAATAAAAAACAGTAAAATGCAATAAAGAAATGCCATTATGAGAGAGTTAAGAAATATGCATGAACTTAAAATTCATTGAACTCATCGCCATTTAATATTTTGAGAGAAAACATTTTTAATGCTAGCAATAGAAAGAAGCGGATTTTCATTAGCTTTCCATTGCTATATTTCGTTTTCTGATAAATGAAACATAACCATGCATAAATTAGCGTTAACTAAAAAAATAACATCATCTATCGGGATAATTACCCGATGGATGATGTTATTTATTTAGTTAACGCTAATTTATGCATGGTTCTAATTCATTTATCAGAAAATGAAATATAGCAATGGAAAGCTAATGAAATTCCGCTTCTATTGATATGTTGCATGTAAAAAGCCTTCACGCAAAATATCAAATTGCGATGAGTTTAAGTGGAATAGAAGTACCGCAGCCAATATTCAGACATTACAGCACGTCGACATACCAATGAATTTCTTTAGTGTATTTTACAGTTTTGTATTTCAAATATTATAGAACAAACATTCACGAAGATTAACAGTGTACATTATACTGATATGCCATAGTCTACTGTATTCAGGAACACTTTTACTGCCGTACGATTGTGATGTTATTTTTTTAGTAACGCTAATTTAGGCATGGTGGTAATTCATTTTATCAGAAAATGAACTATATCAATGGAAAGCTAAAATGAAAACCCGCTTCTTTCTATCGCTAGCATCTAAATGTTTTTTCTTCTCAAAATTAAATGGTCGAAGAGTTTAAGTAGATATTAGTCATGCAATTTCTTCCCTCTCTCATAATGTGCATTTCTTTAGTGTATTCTACTTGTTTTTTATTTGATAATATTATAGAACAAACAGTTACGAAGATAACGGTATATCAATATACTGAAAACCTTAGGAAGGGAAATAGGGGTGATGTTCTGAAAATGGAGGAATCGAACAAAAACTGGCCATTTTCCACTGGTCAGGGCGGGTTGGCGCGTGGGCCGAGTAGCAAAAGTCCAGTATAGAGTAGTCTTTGGATCTATGTTACTTCTGCCACGAACTGTATTCAGAGAAATCCGCATGTTTTTGACATTCTAATTTTCAATTCATATTGGCTTTTAAATCCCCTCAATCCCGGTAGTCCCCACTATCAACATTAGTGCTTACTAGAAGAAGGAGGGAAAATCGGAGTCCTCCGCTCCTACATGCCTTTTCACATTCAAAAAAATCTGATTTAAGACTAATAGTTGGGTCAAAGAATACTCTATACTGGACTTGCTACTCATTGCCCCGCGCAGTCCGCCCATGACAGTGGAGGCCAGTTCTGCGATCTGCCATTTTTTAACATCACCCTATTTCCCTTTCCTAAAGGTTTATCAGTCTATAATTCTCTCTCTCTCTCCTCTCTCTCTCTCTACCTCTATCTCTCGCTCGCTCTCTCTACCTGTCCCGCCTCACCAGCCCGTCAAAATACTGTCCTTCCTCATCTTCTATTGTCTATATGGGCTCATATCGGAGGAAAAAATGTAAAAAACTGTATTCTATACACGGGACTTAACGGATTCATTTTAAAGTTTACTACAATTTGTTGAAAAGTAATATGGAAATCCACAGCTCTAACAAAGAGTGCCTGTCTGAGATAAACATCAACAAATTTTTAAGGGTGACAGCAAATACAAAATGGATACAGATCTTAGATATTACGATCAAAGAGGGCATTGATAAATTCTATAGTCTATCAATGAACACTTCCAAAATTATGCTTTCCACTAAGAAGGTAAGATTATAATATAAACATATTAAAAGTCCTCATATTACTTCGGGTTACGAAACAGTATCAGGAGAAAGCACAGACTGGATAAAATTGGCTGCCAAAATGGCCTTATGAAACATATGGACTTCGATATAGAAAATACAGGAAACAAGCTCGTAAAACCCTTCTGCGTGTTGTGTGCCAAAATAATTATCCTAAAGATCAGCAAAACTTAGACAAGGAAATGTTAAATCAACATGGGCCTTTATAAACAAACTTGATGGGCAGGAAAATGGCGACACCGTAATGAAATAAAACTCGAAAAAAATGAAATTGATCTTGCTGCCAAATATTTCAATATCAATTTTTGAATATACCAGAAAATCTAAATTCATCCCAATGACACATTCAATAAATTCTCCACAAAAAACAATATTTCACTAATCCTGCAGAAATGTCATGGATTTGTATCCGTTACAAAGAGGAAGTTAAACAGCACCTAAGTCTTGAAAAAAACACAGCAGCAGCTATGATGACATCCCCCAAGTCTCCTCAGACACACAGCTCAGAACATTGATGTCCCACTTAACTCATGTATTAAACCAGTGTTTAAGGAAGCTAAGGATGTTTCCCAGATAAACTAAAAACAGCGAACGTAATTCCCATCCATAATAATCAGGCGATAAAGGAGATGAAAACAATATCGACCAATATCTATTTTACCATCAATAAGTAATTGTTTGAAAAATCTATTGTAAAAGATTTATAGTGGATTTTTGGAAAATTTGAAATTGTGTATCTTGAATATCAGTTTCTGGTTTATCGCAAAAACAAATCAACGGAATAAAGCAATAGCAAAGTCACACGTGGAAGTGATCACTGTCTGGAAAGGAAAATTATATGTTGTAGGAATATTTCTAGGACTTGTCTAAAGCTTTCGACTAACTTAATCATAAAATATTATTAGATAAACTTGAAAATTTGGGAATAAGAGGCTGTACACTTAAAACTATTCACTAGCATACTTGACAGACAGGAAACAAGCAGTGTTTTGTAACAACAATATAGCCACGCTGAAAAAGTATCAATAGGGGAGTGCCTCAGATCAATTTTGGGCCTGTACATTCTGGTATATATTACATGATATTTGTAAGGCCAGTTATAATTCAAGTATGTTATCTTTGCAGACGACACAAATTCTTCTCTTTAAGAAGATAGGGCATAGATCAGTTACATGTTAAAGTTAATAGTGAACTAGAGAAATATCGAATGGGTAGCTAATAAACCCCCCACCCACCACCCCCCATCTGTAAACATAAGACACAATGACCCCAGCGCCACTATACTTTCTACAAAAATCGTTCTTGTTTGCAATATTTTAGGCTCAGTTTCACCTTGCGGAAATGAAATTCAGAGACTCACTTACATTTATTTCTGGGTGTATTATTGACGAAAATTTAAATTGGCGACAAAAAAATTATACAGTCTGTAAGTTTTAACTTATCAAAAATGTGTGGGAATCTGTTGCAATAATGAATAGGGCACAAATCTTAACGAACTGAAGCTTTGCGAAGCAAGAATACTATTCTTTAGTTATCCATATATATTTACTGTTTGTCTGTCGGGATGTACTTGCCTTCACTGTAAAAAAGGATGTTTTCATTGCACAAAAGAAAATAATAAGGAACAATTACCTTTAAAGGCAAGTATGGATAATAGCAGATTTATTATTTCATGATTCAGGGTACTGAAATTGAGTTTAAAAAAATAAATATTGTCTTGTACTTACAATTTACAATGGTATAAAGATAGTAGTGATATCAAGTAATACATTCTATTAAAGTTCTTCACACAGGTTCAAGGTACGCGGGGAAATTCATATGACCTGATAGTCCACAACCACGAACACAAATTATATAAACATTCACTGCACTGTGTTGGCCTAATTGTGAACAATTTACCAAACAATTGAAAAGGATAACAATTTTAATATATTTAAAATAGACTTAAGACTTACTTTCCTCAAACAGAAATCAAAACATTAGGGATTAATATGGAATATTTCTTCACCATCATTAGTATTTTCCAGTAGCAAAAATTAGTGTTGAATTGTATCAATCAATTTGGGTAATTTTATGTTAGTTAAACATTTTTTTTATTTGTAAATATTATTTTTTACTGCCGCCCTTCATCTATTATAATAGTGTGTACAATGTTCCTGTCCGCCAGGGAGTGTTGGCTCGGCGGACTAATGCCTCGATCACATTTGTATATAATATATAATATATGTACTTCTAAGATCTTGCAATAAACTAAACTAAAACTAAACTAAAATCAGCTTAGGACGCGGAACCCAATAACTGAAGGGTCTCTGTAACTGGTAGGGAGTAGACAGGAACGCACTTTGATTTAGGTCGAATTTCTCTGTATAATATCCGCGGCACCCAATAACTGAATGGTGGTCTATATCTGGAAGGGAGTCGACAGGAAACGCACTTTGAATTAGGTCGAATTTCCCTTTAATAATATTTATACCAAGTCGATGGGTTTGATAGAGGTTGTCTGTATGTATGTATGATGTTAGAGTGTTTGTATGTATTGTATCTTATCTGATTGTATGTTTTCATTTTTGACTTGTGTTGTAGTTGGTAAGATGGTGAAAGGGGCAAGATAGATGATAGATAAACGAGATAAGCTCAGATCAAAACGTTATTGTGAATAATGTACACATATACATAATACATATATATAAGGGTTACAAAAAATAGACAAAGGGCGCACCCCCACATGCAGGTGCATGAGAAAGGATTGCATGATTAATGAAGTTAGATAGTAACATGTTAAATGACATTGAGAATGCATATACAAAAGACTATGTTATTTACATTTATATATTTATTAAGTCCTTATGAGGCATTGGCAAAGTTTGGGTGACTGTTTTTGACTTGGATAAGGTTACATGGTATAGATAATAGTGCGGAGCAGACAGCATAGGAGGAATTGGCACAAGCTGCCTCTACAAAAAGATCAATCTGACATTCCATTACATAATGGCGGAGTGTGTGCTTCCTCTCTGTTTGACACAGGTTACATTTTTCATATAGATGTTGTAACTGCAGCTACCTCCCACATGTACTTCTACCCTAACCGTAGCCTACTATAAACACACCTGCTTGCGCCTGTAATTAGTCATTTTGTATGTAGTGGGGTGACACCCTTTTTGTTAAGTCCATATATGTAGTGAGAGAAAACCAGGACTGGACGAGCCATGCTGTCAATATGTCTCTTATTGTACGTTTCCATTTTCGCACACATTTCTGTTTTTAGCGCCAAGGGACAGAGGGAGCGGGAAAACCAACACCATCCTTTAGTCGTTAGCACTGTTGGCGAGTTCATCTGCATGCTCGTTACCCGCTATTCCCACACGTGTGATGGGGACCATATAAAGTTCACAGTTCTGTCATGACACGTTATCTATACACAAGTTTAATTAATTCTGTCACGAGAGAGAGAGACGAGAGAGAGAGAGAGCCAGAGAGAGAGAGAGAGAGAGAGAGCGAGCAGGCGAGAGGAGAGAGAGAGCGAGAGAGAGAGAGACTTGAGGGAGAGAGAGATGAGAGAGAGAGAGAGGAGAGAGGGAGAGAGAGAGAGAGAGAGAAGAGAGAGGAAAAAAAAAAAGAGGTGGAGCAGATTGGAGAAAAAGGAAGAGGAGGAAAAGAAACAAGAGGAGGAGAAATAAACAACAGCAAAAATGAGGTGTAGGACGGCGAGGGGGAAGAAAGAAAAGGCTGGACTGGCTTATTTTTCTTTATCAACATTCCTAAGAGCCGTGTGGTGGTGGTGGTGGTGTGGGTGTGGTGGTACGTTGCTGTTGTGTTACTGTTACATGACCAGCGACTCTTCTTGCGGTTCCATGTTTAAGCCGCCTTAGTACTCTGAGAGCATAAAGTATACTGAAACTTCGACCCACAGTATACCAGTATACCACCAGTATACCAGCCCACAAACAAGGAATAAGAAAGATATTGACGTTTCGAACCCCAGTATACCAGCCCACAAAACAGGAATAAGAACAGGATATTGACGTTTCGACCCACCAGTTACCAGCCCACAAAACAAGGAAATAAGAAAAGATATTGACGTTTGTGCAGACCAACCAGTAGTCTATAAAGCCAACAACAACAAGGGAATAAGAAAGATAGTGACGTTTTCGACCCACAGATACCAGCACAAAAAATGAATAAGAAAGATATTGAGTTTTCGACCACAGTAGTCTATATCAGCCCACAAAACAAAGAATAAGAAAAATCTATGAGATCTAGTCTGGAAGCTTAGAAACAAGAGTAGAAAATGAAAGTTACCCAACCAAGAACTGAAATGATGCAGCCTACCATTTTAAAACAACGTGCATGATCCATATGTAATACACAAAATAAACAATATATATTCTGCATGCGTATTTCTACATACACCATCGAACACACTATCCAAGTTATATGCCCATATGTAAACAAGGGGAGTGGTTCAGAAAGATAGAGTAGTGGTTATACTTGACATCCAAACAATATATATATATATACCATAAACTCACAAGTAGCCTCCTGACGTACACACATACAATCCCTACCACACACAAACACACACACACACACACACACCACACCCACACACACACACACACACACACACCAACACACACACACACACACACACATACACACACACCACACAAACCACACACACAACACACACACACACAAACAACACAACACACACCACACACACACACCATCCACCACAACACACAGGTAGTTACAAGTATACCGAGCGTTCAAGAGGCGAAACAGACTATCATATGTACCCACTAAGGCCAGTAAGCACCCACTAAAGCACCCGCCAAAACACGGTCCGCCAGGCTCCCTTAGCCCCCACCTCTAAACCCCCTCCACACGACTGATCCCTTACATCCCTTGACCATGGAGCCTCACGTCCACCATTATATCATTATCCCCTCCCTTACATCCATTCTGACATTTCCTCCACGCCCTATATCTCAGCGTTGCCTCGCCCTCTCTCTCCCTCTCGCCCTTTGGTTCGGTTGTGTTGTACCCAAGCTGTCTCCTTTCTCGTCCGTCCTCCCAACATGAGTCCCAACCAACATAAGGGCGCGTGACCAACACCTCAGCGTCTCCAGGACGTCTCAGGCCACTGCACTGCTCTCAACTCGTCGCGCATTAACTTAAAATGACACGGATATAAAAACATAAGTGTCGTAATATGCACCGCATGTGGTGACGGGAAGGATCGGTTATGAAAGCTAACTAAAAACTGCATCGAGTCATCTGGTGATAAATAAAAATGACACTATAAAAATAACAAGAGTTTCCGTATATGCACCCTTCATTGTTAGGTGAGATTCGTATTTACAAACCGGTTTAATAGCTAACAAGCCAGATGACGCGTCTCATTCCGTCGTTTGTGATGTTAAGTAATCAGATGTCTCAATGGATTGAGTATTCACATAACAGGTAAAAGAAATGCGCGGCAGGCTCTGAACATTACGCCGTAACTTATCTACCCATTTACGTTCATCTGTGTGCTTAATAAACTGTTAATAAAGAAAATATGTAAAAAATAGGCGGACTTCATCCACCAACTTTCCTTACCCTCTTACACCCAACCCACCTCCTAATAAACGCATCTGCACTTCCCTTGCAAAACGTCCTCCTTCCCTTTCCTCATCCTCCATCGTTGCCTTAACACACCCACGTCTGTCTCGGCATCCCACGGCTAACCCTGAGTGCGTCTCCGCCCCCCTCTCCCGTCTGGGATATGCAAAACAGGCGCTCCAACAATACGGATCAAATGCGGCCCGCCGCTTCGCGCACCGGCACACAGCCCTAACCCTCACCCTCCCCAAGGTCGGCCACTCCGTGTACTAGCTGCTGAATCCGCCTTAACCTCTGCCTCACGCTGGTCCCGAGCTACCCTTCACCCGTGCCTGGCAGACAGATTAAGGTGGGCGACGGCCGAGGAGATGATTCCGATATCATCTTTATTGTGAAATACATAATGACTCGCAGTTACGTGTAAATGTGGCTTAGCTCTGACATCTCTCGAATAACAGCATCTGACGATTGAAAACTACACGAGTGTCGGCAATTAAAAAGGATGGAGGTGGCATTGACGCAGAAAGGAGAAGAGGAGGAAAGGAGGAGGAGGAGGAGGAGGAGGAGGTGAGAGGTTAGGATGATATAAGAGGAAAGCTTACAGATGAATGGGCGGGAGGGACAGTAAGGGTGGAGGGTGGAAGAGGATAATGTTGTGAAGTTATCGGGCTGTGAGGAGCCCGGACTACAATAATTTCGAGTTTGGGAAGGCATAAGGAAGGAAGGGGGAAACCTCGAGGCGGATCTGTAAAGGTGAGGTTTGCGGCGTGCTGTGGATGAGAGACTGAGAGGAGAAAGCGCGTGTGTCGTGATGAACGGGTGGCAGGAAGGCGCACACAAGCGAGGAAACAGAGGAAGAGAGGACGGAGCAGGAAATTAGGGCGCAAGATGTAGGCTAGAAATGATAAAAACCCCAATTTTTAAACAAGGGGGGGGGGGGGAAACACCAAATTTTTTTTTGTTTTATTTACACACATGGAAAATAAGGTCATCAATCCACCGAAATATTTCAAATTGAATACTAGAAACGAAGTGCATACGCAACATAAGTACAGGAAAAACAGAGGAAGGGAGAAGGAGAGGCCATATAAGGGGAGCCAAAAGATTCAGGCTAGATAATGACAACATCATAGATTAAAAGTGCAAATATAAGTCATCAAACACTTGAAATATTCACAATTGAATGTAAGAAACAGTAATTACAATAGTTAATCAGGAGACTGCATAAGTGAAAAAATGAATTACAGATAAACGAGTAGTTCCATAGACACCACCAGCCAGTGAATATATAAGTAATCAAACACTCAAAATTGTAAAGTGAATATAAAAAAGCAGTAATTCCATAGTTAATCAGGAGTTCGAGAATAAAGATATAAATAACATCCTAGAGAGAGAATAGTGCACAACAATAATCTCCAACACACTGAAAGTCGTAAAGTGAATATAAAAAACAGTAATACTTAGTAATGAGGAGTTGTAAAAGTGAACATAAAGATGAACTCCTCATTGAGATCCGTGTCAGGGTCACCGCCGTCCACATGCTAACACGTCATACAAAATTACGGTAAGGTTGGTACGCCGGCGGGACACTGAGGTCAAGTGTACGCGGGCGAGGACACCTGAGGTCAAGGTTGGTACCGGGCGTAGTCACCGAGGGCAAGTTGTACGCGGGGAGGACACCTGAGGCTCAAGTTGGTACGCCGGGCCGAGGACACAACACGCACGAAGTGGTTACGCCGGGCGGGGACACCTGAGGTCAAGTTGGTACGCCGGCGAGACACTCTGAGGCACACGCACAGGTACGCCGGGCGAGGAAACCTTGACGGTCACGTGGTTTACGCCGGGCGAGGCACTGAGGTCAAGTTGTACGTGCCAGCGGCGAGGACACCTGAGTAAAGTTTGGTACGCGGGCGAGGGACACCTGAGGTCAATTCTGGTAACATAGTCCTGCGACCACTACGATGAAATGCTATGTTTTTGCTTTCTTAAGAGTAGATTGAGAGTGTCCATTCCTTTACCTGGTGTGTATGGGAAAGAAGAAGAGTTATATGTTATTTAAAATCCATTCACGCCCAGATCTTTCCTTTGTTGTATGAAAATAGTCTGTTGTTAGCTAAAAAATTAAGAAAAGTCACTTAATATGCCAAATTAGTTAGTGAACAATGATACTAAACAGGTCATATCTATAAAATATTGCTATATTCACTAAAAATCGTCTAATGGCACCCAAATTACAATGGAAATTACGTTCCGGGCCTCAAGGGGTTAAGGGTAGATTGAGTGTGTCCATTCTTTTACCTATTGTCTTGTGAAGATATACGGCCGCTTTTTTAAACTTGGACTAGGGAGAGTCTAACGTGGAGCTTCCATGTTAGACTCTAGTGGTACCAATGCCACGAACGCGTTCTTTAGACACCATCTTGGAGAGCTAACATAGTCTTATGTTGATCCACGACTGCGCTTGGGTTGGCAGTCCTGAACCAGGGAGATCATATATTGGGGGACGGAGAGCGGAAGTCATTTGTCTCCGCGCCCTGCTACCGAGAACAACAAAACACACCATACCATATATGAACCTATATTCTTCATTTATTCACTTTTTTACCCACATTTTCCTTGATCTTCATAGCTCTTCCCATTATTGGGAGTAAAGATTGTCATGGTCATGTTATAGTTATTATTTAGTTGCACAACTAATGATGCCTTAATCACTAGTTTGATAGTTGAAATTCATATCAGGGCAAACCTACATATTAAATATATATATCGGTCGACTTCTTGAATCAAAACGTATAGTTCATCATACAAGTTTGGCCGCTATAATGATCCGGTGGTGGTGGTGGTATCAAATGTCTGACGTACTAGTAGGGGCCTACACACGCACGTATACACACAAGCAAGATATTATAAAGTTATACTATCCTTGCACACAAGTGTCACGTGTGTCACAGTGAGGTGTTAGCCCCCCCGTGTGTCTTGTCTGACCTAAAGAGCGAACGCGCAGTTCTCGTCCACTACAACAGAGTACCGCCAGGGCCACGGATACGGCCTACGTACGGCGAGGGCCAGCAGTGGTCTATAGATACTAATTTCGGCACGCAAGACTCGAACCTATGATCAGCGCATCAAGGTATACCCTGGGTACGTCTCTGTAGTAATCAGTGGGAGAATATTACGCTGAAAGGCTAATGTTGGCAGCTATGTATTATCGTAACATTCTGGCGATAGTGAGCTAAAATCGGCCCTATTTCGGACTCAGCCGATCTTAGCTCAACACCGGCAAACATAGTTTTTAGGTTTAGTTAAGTTATGTTTAGGTCTGGTTTAGGTTAGGTAAGGTTTATGATAGTTTTGTGTTAAGTTTTTGTAGAGTTATTTAGGTTAAATAGCGTCCGCGGTACGATTTCCGAAAGAGCCGGTGACGCTCGGTACGGGCATCTCCCTCACCCACCCTCGTAAGGTTATTGTAGCCATAATACACTCGTAATTGTCCCTTACGAGGGATTTTCGAGCATCCCTGCCGAGGTGGATAGATGTGTGGAAATGGGAGACTTCTGCCGTGGCCTCCCCGTAGAGGGATGTAAGGAACCGCTGTTAGCGTAGACTAGACTATTATGACCAAAAGAGAAAAATGTCTCCTCTGTTTCCATTAATTAAATGCAAGTGCTGCTGTATAGTCGTATAAGTGAGTGACTATTATATTGCAGATAGTCTGGACTCGGCGGGCGAGGAGAGATAAACAAACCCAGATTTCGTAGGGCGCCAAACGCGGTCTTTAAAAAAATATTTCAGATGCTTCATAATCTGCAGTAGACGCATGTATATACACTCATATTTTGCCCAACAGAGCATTGACAATACCGCTACTTTGTCTTAGCATGGGCATTGGCATAGTATCGTAATATCATTAGACTCAAGTGTTGGACAGAGTCCTGGGTTGTCTACATTTCCAAACTATTCTCGTTAGTTTTAGACCAACTTAAGACTAATCCCCCCCGGAAAATGTTTAGAAAACGGAAATGCCTGTCTAAAGCCACGGTTAGTCTTAGGTTAGCCGAAGTCCACGTTTAAAGAATCGGCCGATAGACAGAGAGAGAGAGAGACATACAAATATACGGGCAGGCAGACAAACAGACAAAGACAGACAGGTAGTCAGGCAGGCAGACACACAAACAGACAAAGACAGACAAACAGACAGATAATTGAGGGGAGAAGGAGAACATTTTCCTTTACCTGGTGTCTTGTGGAGGGTGAGGCAGGCAGTGTAGGTAGGTGAAGGCAGGCTGTCTATGCACAACAGAGGGATGGCTGCCACCCTCTGACTCATGGCTCTTGAAAGACTCCTCCTTGTAGCGATCCAGCTCCTTCCCCACCTCCTCCAGACCTATAATAATAATAATAATATAGTAATAATATTTACTTTATTCTCACCCGAAGGCATACAAGCAAAAAACAACAACATAATATATAGACGAGGGAATGAACTTAAGTACTAAAGCAAATAATTGATAATAATAGCTATATACCTCTATAATAATAATAATAATAATAATGTTAATATCACCCGGAGGCATACAGACAAAAAAACACAACAACAACAAGACAAATAGTTAACTTAAGTACTAGAGCAAATTATACATAATAAAGGCACATGGCACGAGAAACTTTAGAGCACATAGGCCATGGGCTAAAGGGGGTTTCCCCATGCCCCCCCCCCTCCCCCTTTAACTTTTTTGCTATTTTCTTTTTACCCCTGGGTCTGGTGTTTGGGAAAAAAGCATTTTTAACAGGAAAACTTTTTGGGTCTCAAGATACCCCCAGGGATTTTTTTTACCGCCCCCTTTTTTCGTAAAAGTCAATGTTTTGGGGTTAGACGAAATTGATTTGCTTATAACTTCACTTTGAACAGCCCCATTTCAACAAAATTTCATGTAAAAAAGGGTTGGTATTGGTGTGTTTATCATGGGTTTTTTGTTACTGTCCAATACATCATGGGATGAGGGTCATAAAGGGACAAAAGACCACCCCCCTTTTTTTAAAATTTAAAAATTTCTATTTAAATAAAAATTTTTCTAGGGGCAAAAAAAAAATTTTCCATCCCCAAAATGGAGGAAAAGGTGTTTAAATTTTTTTAAAAAAGTACCTATTTTAAAATATATTTGAAGTTTCAATCCATGGCTGCATTTTTTGGTAACACTTTTCCCCCAGGGTACGGGGCCCTTTTATTCGGGATCACGAGTGTAAATGAAAAAAATTACCATAAGTAAACCCCGTATTTTCTAAGATTGCTTTTGGGGGTTTTTCTTTTTCCCAGCACCCCCCCAGTTTTCTTATACTGTGTGCCCCCCTTTTTTTTTTAAAATTTAATTGCCATTTCCAAAGCTTTTTTTTGGGGCCACAAGTCCCTTTTCTCCCCATAAAAAGGGGTTTTTGGGGAGACCCTTTTTAAAATTTCAAATGGAAACTGAAATTTAAATCAAATTTAAACCCAAAAAGGGGGGCAAGTAGAAAGGAAAGAATAAGAAATATACATTTTAAAAAACAACATTTTTTTTTTAAACAAGCAAAAAGTTAAGCAGTTTTTTCCATGTGTAAAAGGAAGAAATGGTATCAAAACCCACACCCCGGGCATGCTGTGAAATTAGTTATTTAGGCTACCGTGAGTTTTTGAGGCATAGCTGCGGCCTTAGGCGGGGTTAAAATGTTTATTACAGGCCTTCTCAATGATCTCGGCTAATAGAGTTGATGATAAAAAATGTAAATTGCTGAAGGGACGGGGTTTTCTGTGACGCTGAAGGGCGTAGACCTAGGGTTTATCTTTTTTCTCTGCTGCCATTCGGCTATGGAACGCCCCCCCCGTGAAATACGGTTTTTTGCTTTTTTCCAGCTTTTTTCCGTTAAAACGCGGCCCATCCCCTTTGGTCACTCACTAAGAAAAAGCGGTAGCCCAATTGGGCGGCCGCCCCAAATTTAAAAAAGGGGGGGGCAAAAATTTTTTGCCCAGAAATCTGGCAACCCCTATTTTACCGGGGAAAAGACCGATTGGTCACCAAAATAGGGTCAGTGATCCAGTGACCAGCATGGAAAGGGGAAGGGGCTGACAGGTCTGCAGGTGCATACATTTATACACTTCAAGTTTTTTTAGCGAAATTAAAATTTTGGCAAAATTTCCCCCTTTCACAAAAGAATTGTCACACAGGGTTTCCCCAGTTTAGGGTTTTAAAAAAGCCAATTTTTAAAAAAACGATGTACCAACCCTTTTTTACTCTTTTGTTCAAAATGCAGCGTGCAATGTTTTTTTAATTCCCTCCTTAGTAGTCCCAAATTTTTAAAATTTTCATTTTAAGGGCCTTTGAGCACCCTTTTTGATAAGGGCACCTAATCATAATTAATTTTTGGGTTTTAAAAAAATCATTCTTTCTTTTTTTTTAGGCATAAAAACGTATAAAGGAAAACAGAAAAAAAACGAAAACTGGCGATGGTCTGACCAGGAAAAAAGGGGGTGGGGATAATCCATTTTAAAAACTATCCCAAACCCTTTACTTCACATTCTTAAAATGAAAAAAAATGTTGAGCAACAAGCTTTCCATGGGAAAGCCCCTAGAAAAACGTTTGGAAAGGTTTCCCCCAAGTGATCAACGATGACCTTGTGATTGGGAAAAAAGTAGTTAGAATAAGAGTTGGGGTTTTTATTTAGTTTTCCCCAAAATCAATGAAAAATCCCCTTTTCCCAATCCCAAATACGCAGTGGGAAAAAACCAGTCAAAAACTAGAACGATGCAAGGGTTATCCCAAAGGGAAATTTTAGGTTTCGTCCTATTTTGGTGGTGGTTTTAAATTTTGTTTTTTAATTATTTTTTAAATTAAAAAAAGATATCAAAGACTATCAAGTCAAGCACCAAATTGGGGCCCCCAAAGGGCAAACTTTAAAGAGGTTTCGATTTTCCTTAGGGGTGGCATTTAAAGATTTCGGGCACTGATGTAAAAGCCAGGGGCCCCTGGGCTGTGAATGATCGGGGTCCTAAAACTTCTGTCCTACCTCAAGTGCTGGAGAAATTCCTCACCTATGTTCTGTCTGGAGATAAAACACCTTCCAGGAGGACCAGTCGCATAGTCAATTCAGTGGGTCAGGATATATGCCGTGCTGTTACCAATGAAAAATGGAAGTTGCCTAAACATGTTATTCTAGGAATGGCACTAAGACATATATTCCGTACCGCTGAATAGATAAAATTCACAACAGGTAAAGAAATGCGCGGCAGGTCTCTGAACATTTACTGCCTTAACTTATCTACCATTTAAGTCATCTGTGTGATTAATAACTGTTTAAATAAAGAAAATATGTAAAAAAGGCGGACTTCATCCACAACTTTCCTTTACCCTCTTACACCAAACCCACCTCCTTAATAAACGCATCTGCACTTCCCTTGCAAAACGTCCTCCTTCCCTTCCTCCTCCTCCATCGTTGCCCTAACACACCCACGTCTGTCCTCGGCATTCACACGGCTAACCCTGAGTGCGTCTCTCGCCCCACTTCTCCCCGTCTGGGATATGCAAAACAGGCGCTCCACACAATACGGATCAAATGCGGCCCGCCGCTTCGCGCACCGGCACCACAGCCCTAACCCTCACCCTCCCCCAAGGTCGCCACTCCCTTGTACTAGCTGCTGAATCTCGCCCTTAACCTCTGCCTCACGCTGGTCCCGAGGCTACCCTTCCCCCGTGCCTGGCAGACAGATTAAGGTGGGCGACGGGCCGAGGAGATGATTCCGATATCATCTTTATTTGTGAATACATAATGACTCGCAGTTACCGTGTAAATCGTGGCTTAGCTCTGACATCTCTCGAATAACAGAATCTGACGATGACAATACAGAGGGTGGCAATAAAAAGATGGAGGTGGCATTGACGCAGAAAGGAGAAGAGGAGGATAAGGAGGAGGAGGAGGAGGAGGAGGAGGAGAGGTAGGATGATATAAGAGGAAAGCTTACAGAGGAATGGGCGGGAGGGACAGTAAGGGTGGAGGGTGGAAGAGGATTAAGTGTGAAGTTCTCGGTGTGTGAGGAGCACGGACTACAATAATTTCCTTGAGTTTTGGAAGGCATAAGGAAGGAATGTGGAGAACCGAGGCGGATCTTTAAAGGTGAGGTTTGCGTCGCGTGGGTGAGAGACTGAGAGGAGAAAGGGCGTGTCGTGATGAAGGGGGCAGAAGGGATAATGGAGGAAACAGAGGAAGAGAGGAAGGAGAGGCAATAGGGACGCCAAGATGTCAGGCTAGATAATGATAACATAGAATATAGTGGAAAATAAGTCATCAATCACCGAAATATTGCAAATTGAATATAAAGAAACGAAGTAGTATAGTTACTTAAGTAAGGAAACAGAGGAAGAGAGGAAGGAGAGGCAATAGGGACGCCAAGATGTCAGGCTAGATAATGATAACATCCATAGATTAAAGTGCAAAATACTAAGTCATCAAACACTGAAATATTGCAAATTGAATGTAAGAAACAGTAATACAATAGTTAATCAGGAGCTGCATAAGGTGAAAAATGAATACAGATAAAAGTAGTATCCATAGAATATAGTGGAATTATAATAAGTAATCAAACACTCAAATATTGTAAAGTGAAATATAAAAAGCAGTAATTCCATAGTTAATCAGGAGTTCGATGAATAAAGATATAAATAACATCCATAGAGAGAGAATAGTGGAAAATAAGTCATCATCAAACACTGAAATGTCGTAAAGTGAATATAAAAAACAGTAATACTATAGTTAATGAGGAGTTGTATAAAGTGAACATAAAGATGAACTCCTCATTGAGATCCGGGTCAGGGGTCACCGCCGCCACATGCTAAACACGTCATACTAAATTTACGGTAAGGTTGGTACGCCGGGCGAGGACACCTGAGGTCAAGTTGGTACGCCGGGCGAGGACACCTGAGGTCAAGTTGGTACGCCGGGCGAGGACACCTGAGGTCAATTCCATGTCATAGTTGTACCTCTCCTTCTTTCCTCTTCCTCTCCTCTCCTTCCATTTCCTCTCCCTCCCTCCTCTCCTCTCCTCTCCTCTCCTCCTCTCCTCCTCTCCTCTCCTCTCCTCTCCTCTCCTCTCTCCTCTCCTCTCCTCTC